>PGOM01000015.1:254113-272182 GCA_002921335.1 Paratrypanosoma confusum | reverse complement strand
GGTTGGGGGGGGGGGGTCGCGTGCCGTGGACGGCACGGCGCGCCAGAGGCAGCACGCTTCCTCCAAAGATCACATGCTCGCCAGCCGGTATCCCGTCTGTTCGGTCCGCTGCGACAGCTCGAGGAGGGACGTGGCGCGGTCGCGCCCTGGTCAGGAGGCGGAGGGGGACGGGGACGGGTGGCTACGCCGGCATCGTGTCCTCCGTCGGGCCGCCCCACTTCCGCGCCTGGTCTTTCCGGCGCGCCAAAAGAAACTCCGCAACCTCCTGTGCCTCCACCTCACGCCGCTCAGTGCGCTCTAGGCAGGTCATCATGGTGCGGTTGTGGGCCTCGTCGGCGGAGAGAGCCCACCCCTGCTCCGCCGAGAGCGTGCGCCGTGCCTGCTCAAACCGTAGCTGCGCGTACAGTGCGTCGCGGTGCTCCTCGTGGAAATGGTTTCTGAGGCGAAGCCGCTCGACCTTCTCCACCCGCACCAGCTCGCAGCGGGCGGACATCTCGTCCCACTGGGTGTAGCCAAGCTCCTTCCGCTCCTCGTCGCGACGGTGCTTCTGCTCCACCACCTCCACAATCTCCAGCCGGTGCTGCGCTCCTACGGTGCCCTCTTCCCGCGCCACTTGCCGCTTTCGGTGCACCACCCAGCTCTGGGCCTCCAGGCTCGCCAGCTTCTCGCGCTCGTGCGGCTCTACTACAAACATTACGTGGCGGCGATGCAGTAACTCGAAGGTCGCCGCCGCCTCGCACAGCATGTCAAAGTACATTCCCTGCAGAACTCGGCGACCGACTGCCTCGTTCTCCACAACGCTTAGAACGTTCCAGTCGGTCACCAGTCGGGGGAGTATCTGTCCAAGCGTCTCCGAAGCTAGCCGAGCAAGGGCGATCCACTGCTCCTCCTGGAACGCACGGATCTGGTTGCGCAGCAGGTGCTCGTTGTCGACGACAATGCGCTCGATCCCAGCGTAGTCGCCCTCTAAATTGGACTTGGCATAAAACGAGTGAAAGCAGCGACGCCGCGCAGAGTCGGTCAGGCGCGGGCTTGTCCTGGTAGTCGACGCTCCCGTGTCCTCCTGCGACTTCAGCCGCTGTAGAACACGGGCCATAACACTCATCTTCGCGTCCTTCGGCCCTGTTATAGGCTTGCTACGCAGCGGCAACCGCGTCTTCTTCGCCACCCCGAGAGCACCGGTGCTAGAAACCTGCCCCGAGACCACCGTCAGCAATGACCAGAACATATATTCCATGTCGCGGCAGTCCCTAATCTCCTCGCACCAAATGATGTGACGCTCCACGTCCTCGCCCACGATAAGGTCTTGCAGTCGGTCGCCACGAATTCCCTGCGGCCTCACTGCGCTGGGTACGAGGCTGGCGGTACAGGGGCTTAGGGGCGCCGCCACCTTGCGCATCTCCGCCGCGGGCACCACCACTCCGTCGGCCCACGGGGTTGCACCATCACTGCCACCGGCCGTAGCCGCTTCCGTCGCCCTAAAATAGTCCATCGTCAGGAGGGACTGCTCCTCTCTCGCTAGCGCGTCGCTTAGGCAGCGTCACCATACCACCACGACGCGGCAGCACCGACTCCCCCTCCACGCCCCCCTCTCCTCTCTCACATGCCCACTCCCCTCTGCAGTCCTACAATGTGGCTCCGCCCCATAACGCCTGAAATAGACAACATCAACGCAACTCGAAAAGAAGTGCTGCAATGCAATGCGGAGCCCACAGCAGTGGCTGCAGGCAAGCCCACGCCCTGGATGAGAGTAAGACTTCTATGACACAGCGAGAGCGAAGGAGGTAGAGGTATCGCAGCAAAGAGCGATGTGTAGTTTACATCATGGCACGCAACTCGTAAAGGGGAACGGGAGTAAGTAGGACATCCAAGGATGAGCTCCCTATTCATGGACTTTTTCTCATCCGTCTCATTCCTCATCCCTCTGTGGCCTGTGGCCGTCGGAACATCGAGAGGGGAATCTTCGACACGGTGCCATCGGTTCCGCCCACGACCAGTGCACGCACCTCGCCTGCGTTCGATTCTGCGGAACGGTCGAAGTGCGGGCTGCTGAAGTATTTGCGGGTTCGCTTGGGTGGGGGACACGAAAGGCCTCTGTCGACCTCTGCGTTTGACTGAGAGCTAGGGTCGACACAGCCCTTGTGCATACAGAGTGCGGTGACCTCCGTGTGATGTGTATACACGCGAATTGGCGCCACCTCGTGCTGCACAAACTGGAATATCCGGCAGCCACGCGTTCCGACGAAGAGGTTTCCTGTTTCACAGTCCACGAGCATGCACTGCACCTCGTCGTCGTACGCCGCAACGGTGTGGCTGCGCAGGCTCTCATTCTGTACCCATGACAGTTTCGAGGATAGCATCTCAGTGGACTCGTTGAAGTCAAGCAGGATGGGCTCTAAAGGGATGCCGGTCTCGCGCGCAACAGCATGTGGACCGCTGGGATGCAACACGTAGCTCTGGAGCAGGGCACCAGTTCGGACGTCCCATAGGCGCACGGTACCGTCCTCCGCCCCGGTAAAAACGAAGTTTCCATCCACAGTAATCGCCGAAACCGCTTCCGAGTGCGCAGTTAGCACGTACAGATGCTTGTCTGAGACAACTTGGGATTCCCGCTGAATGCTGCGCGGCGCGCGCACTCTGCGCTCGCTTCCGCTTGGATGTGGAGTGCACATGATACGGTGCGGTGTAATTGCATTACCGACGAACCACGTCGAAACAACACCTGTGTTGTCCCCGACTATTAGAGTACTGCTGACGTCGCTGAATGCGACGCACACCAATTCACTGTAGCTCACCCGGACCTTGGCGAATGGCTGCGCCTTGTGGTGATTGGGGTACAACCACATCCCAAGGTATCCGTCGAAGGAGACGGTGGCCAGGAGCGGAGAGTCTAAATGGACTGTTTGGGGGAGCGAGGCGACGACCATGGCTGACACCGAGTTGCCATGCAGCTTGTGAGGAGCTTTAGCACCCATAATGGTCGTTGTGGCCCAGTAGATTATCTGCCCGTTCGAGTGGCCCGTGATCAGCGTCCCCCAGTCGGCGACGTACAAGCACGACACGATCTCTGGGACTTCTGGAGAGTGGTGCACGCTAATCAAATCCAACTTTGAGTTCCACAGGCAGATGCGGTTGTCGGACGATGCGGATGCAAACGCAACTCCACTGGCTGCGCTGATTCGATCGTAGATTTGCTGTGCAGCCTTCGTTAGGCCACTTTCACAGACCCGCACATCATGGTCGTCTGCACCGTCCGAGATCTCTGAGCCATCACACCGACTGGCAGCTAGAGTGGGCCCCGGATTGATGCTTACAATGCGATCCATGTGGCCCCGAAGGCGCGGCACGGTTGCGTCGGCTTCGATCCGGATGTGCCCCACGGCGTCCTCGGTGGCGAGCCAGAAGCCATCGACGGCTCGGTCATATTCTTTCGCATTACTTCCTACAGATCCGGTGTAGCTGGAAGAGGATTTGCTACCATGATTCCCCGCAGACAAGAGCGCACGGGATACACCAACCTCGTGCAGCGGATCAGCGCAGATCAGGCGCCGGGGTTTCCTCTGCGGCGACGGTGAGCAGACGCAGATGAAACCGGACGCGTCGACGTCCCACAGTAGGATAAGGGCATTACTGTCCAGCATCACAAGGCGATTTGTTCGCGGCAGGTAGATGACATCAACGAAGCGGGTCAGCGGGGAGGTTAGCGAGGTTTCTCCGAAACTCGAAGACTGGCCCTTCTTCCACGCAGCCCCAGAATGGCTCGTGGAGGGGGCCATCGCGGCAGTAGCAGGATGCTGGATCTGATACAGAACCGTGTGGTTTACCGTATCAAAAAGTGTGATCATGCTGTCAAAGTTGAGAACAACGAGTGCGTTCAGCTGCTCGACTGGAAAGACTTTGATGACTCCCGACGGGCCCGAAATATGCCCCCCGTCGCTCTCCGAGAGCGACGGGGATGCATGCACACGCTCCACCTTCAGTGACGTGACGCGCTCTGTCAGCGTGCTGTGTCCATCGTGGACGGCCCCCCGTGAGGTTTTGCTTGATTTCGTTGCGGAGACGATGCCACGCAGCACCGTGATGTTGCCATGAGCATCACCGACGATGACGTTGTACCCCTGCTGCTCGACGCGTGGGGAGCACCAGAGGTGGCTCACCCATGACGAGAAACACAGGACTTGCTTCAGAACAAGCTGCTTGCTCCGCGAGCCAGGTGGTGCTGCGACACCCCGCCCTGGGTCCCTGCCAGCGACAGCTATGCTCGCAGCGGACGCCCCGTGTTGGTGAGGCAGGCCGGCCCATGTGAAGTCCCCCTTTCCGCTAGTGTCGCGGCCACGAGGAGAAATGTCACTCTCTTGCGCGTTGGCTGTCCAAATCTTTACTGTTTTGTCAACGCTCCCGGTGACGACTACATCGTGGTACACACCAATGGCCGTAATAGTTCCTTCGTGCGCCAAGAACCGCTGAATCAGAGACCTCGAACGCATTGCGTCGGCGAAGCGCTCCTGCGAGACAATACTCGAGTCCACGGCCGTCGCAGCAGCAGACGTTGGAATACCGCTGGCGTTCCATAGGACAAGCTCACCATCGGCACCTCCGGACAGCACGGCATTGTTCGCTACATCAAACGCGAGGCTTGTCACGGCCCCGCGATGGTATCCGAGCAACTGCACACCTGCAGCGAGAGAAGTATTGTTATCGAGCAATCCCGTCTGGGTGCTGGGGATTCCCCCTCGCAGTGAGCTTCCTTTGTGGCGTGTATGCGACTGAGGCAGCATCACCGTTCGGCGGCGATCTGTTGAAGTTGCGAGGAGCTCTAAAAGGCGGTGGCATTCGACACTTTCGTCTGAGGAGAGGTCCACATTGCCTGAGACGCGTGCTCGGCGCGCCTCCTGGTGCCGCAGCCAGAGGCAGTAGTCGGTCGGGTTAACCAGAAGAACCGCCCCACACTTGAAGCCGATAAAGTGCGCCGTGCGCGCAGTAGACGAAAAGCATTCTGGAATGAGCGAGGCGGTGATGGCGTCACCATTGCCATTGCACCGCAGGGCGTCGAGAATCCTATCGGTGCCTCTTGTGTCCTCGTTGCGCAGCCGTGTCTGCTGTACCCGTGGGTGACCAGCAGTGGGGAGCGGAGCGCCGTCAGCGTCCCCCACCGCAAAAATACAGCCTTCCGCAATGCGATGAGACAGCGCAACCGGAGAGGTGATTCGGCGCGCCACGCGCCAGCCATCACGCGATTTCACCTCAAGGTGCTTCCCCAGCAAACTCGTCACCGCCGTCGCTCCCCTCAGTGTAATCTTCTCGCTCCGCTGCTTCACCGCCGCAGTGCCCACACCATCCGTAGACCGACGCTTCCAACGCCCTTGGCGGCTCACGCCGTTCGTGTCCTCTAGCAGCTGCGACTCGTCACTCCCACTATCACTTTTGCGTGCTGAGACACGAAGCGGCATCAGGGTCGGGAGCCGCGCTTTCGTCATGACAGATCCCACTGCGCTTCCATCGCCCAAAACAACGCGCGTCGTGACATTTTGATTGATGCTTCCAGGGAACGAGGGTAAGCGAAAGTGTTGAACGTGACGTGCAAGAAAGTCACTCTCGCTCAAGCGTGGGTAAATCCGGTCGACCACGAGACTGAGCTGCCTGAACACCACCTCGTTGGTGTCCTCGTCCATGCAGCTACGAACGCAACAACCGCGGCCAGGGGGCTGCACGGCAGCAATAAGTGCTACCAACGCCCCCCTCCTCACACAGCAGCCAACCCCCCCCCCCACGAGCCTTTCAACTTGACAGTTGCTGGTGCGCCGCAGAGGAGGGTTACCTGGTGACGCAGCGAGCGGCTAAGCAGTTGAGGGATCAGGGACGAGAGGGAAAGAGAAGGGACTACTTCCCTCGTGTGATAGGCGAGACTCTGAGCACGCGTTGCTGCATGGATGAAGGGTGAGCCTGGTGTGAGACTTCTCCGCGCGGTGAGCGTAGGCGCAGGACCGAGGAGAGAGCAGAAAAGACGCGGTAGTCTGCGCCAGACGCCAGAGCATGGCCAGCCTGCGGCCAGTGGCTGCAAACGAGTTCGACCGTGGTGCGTTTGGGACGTCTGCCACCCCGTCGAGGGTGCAGCGGTGCCGCCCATGCCGCACATGCCCCGCGCATGACCTTCTTCCATGCATATGTTCAACCTCGCCCCATCTTCACCACCACAACTCCCTCATATACCCCCCCCCCCACACACACGCTCCGCACCTGTTCACCCTAGCCTCGCCCTTAGCAGTGCCCCACGTGAGAAGCCACACCCGTTTCCACCCCGCGCTCTTCACAGGAAGCTTTGGCGAGAGCGTGCACAGATAACACACTCTCTTTTGTGGCAGTCTTCACGGGGCCGCCTCGCGCTTTCTCTCTCTCACTCTCCCTCCTTGTTTCAGTCATCTATTCTCCCCTCACTCCAGCTTCGCTGATCATCCACCGTTCTCCTCTCGAACACGTGGGAGCGACCGCTCTCATCACCCGTTAGAGCATTACCAGTGCGACCTGGGAAGGCTCTGTCTTGGGGTAGAACCAGTTGTACAAGTAATAGTGCAGTTTCCCATCGCCAATGCCAAACCGCAGCTCCTTGGTGAACGCAGAGTTTTGGAGAATGTCCACCATGTTCATGACGTCGAAGTTGTTGGCCACGGCCATGATCAAGGTGTCAGTGATCAACTTCTCGATCGGGACGGTGTTCGCCGCGTAGTATAAGACGTACGCCGCGTTGAGCTGCGAGTATTTACTATTGCCGATCACGGTCGACGGCAGGGAGTAGAATGACGCGAAGTCCGTCACCTCAGACGTCTTGCTGTCTTCGATAACGTACGAGTACACGACGCCCTCGCGGGGAAGCAGCATGTGCCGCACCTCCTCCTCGTTGAAGCACGGCGCGACGTCGTACTTGGCAAGCGACTGCTTCAGGAGCTCTGCGACCGCAGGAACATCGCCAGCTCGCATGTCGCGCCACCCGCGACACTGTGGTTTCTGAGCGACGGAATACACGCGCTTCAGCATCGCCATCGGGCTGGGGAACTTCTCAAAGGACGGGGGCATGGAGCTGAAGTGGGTCGCCACGAGCTTCTCTGGGTTAAGGGAACGGTGATAATACTGCGCGGTGGCGAAGGGCGTCGGCACAACCACACCAGCGGTGTAGATGGCCTGCCAAATCCCGTGAAGGTTCACGCGGCGTGTAATCTCACGAATCAGAAGCGGCGCCATGCGCTTCGCGCGCAGTTTCTTATGAATACAGAGAAAGTTAATTTCACATATGCGACGCGGCTTCAGGAAATGAGGGTCGCTATCCGTCTCGGCTTCACCGGCATCTTTGATCAGCTGCTGTGGAGTGCCCATGCGCACACTGAGCGGGATGCCGGCAATAAACGCAAGCATCTGGTGATCCTTCTTCCGTCGTACTGCAACGAGCCAGTCCGGCACGTACCCAGGGGGGGTGAGGGCCCAGCGCAGGAACTCTTTGGAGTACTTGAAGCGGAACATGCTATCGTCGTCTTCCACGTAATTGTCACAGAGCAGCTGATACAGCTGTTCCAGGTCGGCGTCGTCCAGGATGTTCGGAGTCCACCACTCGAACGTCGACGCTACGGCGTACGGTTCCTTTGGCACGTCCTCCAGGGTTTTGGTTTCGCGCGGCCCGGCGGCGGTAACCACCTCGTTCGCCGTCTGAGACACGGGCTGCGTGCTCCAGAACGCGTGCATGGTTTCGGCGTTTTCGTGCTCCGTCATGGTAAGGTGGTGCTCTTCACTGTAAAACCGAATCGGATACTCTGTGAAAGGCGCGTGCGAGTGGTCAGACAAGCGGCTCACGGCGTTTGAGAGCTGAGGGACAGAAAGGCTGGCAGAGAAGGGCAGAGAGGTGTCCAGTCACCCCGTCCCCCCACTCACATAACAAAAAGAGAGGAAGGGGGGAGGGGGGGGGGCGGCATACGTCGCTCTCCCCGGTGCCCGTTGAGCGGACCGTTCCTTCGCGACGAACCCAGCGCGCATGCTGCTCCATGGCCTCGGTCGCCATTCACACCCACGACATCCCCCGCACCGGCGGCCGTCGTTCGCTGCGATGTAGTCTCTCCTGAATAAAAGATTTCTACCCGCCGGAGCACCTGGTGGCCTGCTACGTGAGGCGAGACGCGATGGGCTGCGGCCTCTCCTCCGGCCCCATCCCCCCCCCCTCTTCCTGCCACCGTCACTGCTGGGAGCGTTGCCAGTGTCCTCGCGCGGCACAGCCACACGCGCACCGCGCACTCGCCCACAGCTTCAACTCGCGCGTCTACTGCACAAGATCCGGCATGTCCGGCATGTCCGTGAGGTCCTGCATGACGCGACAGGCGCCGAACGCGCCAGCCCAAAAGGGCCACGCACGGTTCTCGTGGTCCACACGCCACTTTGGAATGTTTTGCGTAGAGAAAAACCAGCGACGAAAGATGACCTGCTTCTTTCGATACCGGCACAGGTGACGGTGCCGAAATCGAGCAAAAGCGGGGTACGCGCCCCACCACACCGTCCACAAGCACAAAATCCCACTGATGTACAGGTGCTCCCAGTACACCTTGAACGCGGTCGCGGTGAAGAGGTGGCCGAGGCGATGGAAGGGGTTTTCCATCTCTTGCTCCAGTTGCGCGATTAGCGCCAGCTCCCGCGCCTGCTCCTTGGCATCCTGCGCCGTCCGGAGGTTCAGCTGATCGCCGCGCATGGCCCACCGCTGAAATAGCCACCACCACCACCACCACTACTGCTACCACTACCACTACCACTACCTCCTCCAGTTCTTTCTCCACCACGCCTTGCGTGGGAGCGGCCTGGGATACCACCACCACGACCACCTAGTCCACCGAGCGACTCCGTAGCGCCCTCGTGCCAGTTGCTACGAGAGACCACGACACCACACAGTCGCCTGTACAGGTACCTACCCTAGTGCGGTGCTCATCTTCACGCAGCACGCGTACGGTCACTCCGCCAACTTCTCTCCGACTCGCAAGCTTGCTGACGAAAACGGAGCCTGGGGTGAAACCGGTCGCAGCACCTGCGACGTCCCATCTTCACCGACAACCAACGACTCTCTCTCGCTCGTTCTTATTGAGGCGTGAGCGGCCACAAAGAGCTCAGCTCAATGAGGCAAGTAAATGGACCACGTCCACACGGTAGCCATGTGCGCGTGATGGCGCTGAAAACGATACTTCGCGTCCAAACCCTACCCTCCACCTAAATCAAACCAAGCTACGAGTCCCCGAGTTCACCGGACACCGTCGCCTGCCACCTTCTCCCGTTCTCTCTCTCTCACTCTCATCGTTCACTGTTTCTCCCCTCTTCTTGCTCACATGTCGTATTCCCTCGACCCCCCCCCCTCAGCCCCTCAATCCCTCGTGCCGCTGGCCACCTATCGCTGCTCTCGATCCATCAGGATGACTTGCTGTAGCGCGTTGCTCTTGTTCGTGTCCCCTACGGCCCCGTTCACCATCATTTCCTCCAAGATGAAGTGCGCCTTCTCCATGTTGAACATGACGTCCAGCTCGCACACATTTTCAAAGTACTTATCCAGCGCCTCCACGACCAAGTGAATGAACTCCAGTACTGCTAACTCGTTCTCAAGTGTCACCTCCTTGCGGGCGTCGAAGCCCCCGGCCGAGGCACTCGTGCACCACAGAGGAGCGGCACCGCCTGAGCCCGCGTCGTCGCAGGCCGATCCATCGCCCCTTCCCGATGCCCCAGCCGCAGCCGAGGTGATAGTGCCGCCTCCCGTGCCACCGTCCAGGCCTACGATAAAGAAAAGCGACGCATAGCGCCGATACACGAGTTTGTAGTTCAGGTGCTCCACGAAGTTGCACTCGCTCTCCTTGCGCTGGAGGCACTTGCGCACCACCTCGCCCTCAAGGGCAATGCGTTCTTCAATGGAGCGGAAGTTCAGATACTGGGCGAGGCGCGTCTGGCCCTGCTTGTTCACCAGAAGAAAAAACTGAATGGCCATAGATTCTGCAGCGCCCAGCACCACCGCTACACCCCCCTCCCCCTCCCCCAACACACGCACCCTACCGTGAGCGCCGCGTATCGATGAAGTTCGGTCGATCCGTCACTATGCTCTTTTAGTGTATGTGTGAGTAAATGGGTGGGTGTGTAGGTGAAACGCCACCGTAGGCTCAGTGCACTTTACAGGTTCCGACACACGGCACTTGCCTGGGACGGTGCGCGCAAGCCAACGGGACCGGGTGGAACCACACGTGCAGCGCCGGCTCAATTTCGCACTGCTGACACAACACACAACACACACAAACGCAACACACACACACAAGACACGCAAGGCACCACCCCTTCCCCACCCTGCAACAAGGAAAGAGGTGACGCTCGCACCGCCCACTGAGGCGCTCGCCGATAGCGGCGCCACGAGCCGAAAAGTTCTACTTCAACTACATCCTACTTCCGCCGCCACCTCAGCATTCACACGCGAACTCGCGCGGGCAGGAACCACACGACGCCACCCGGCGCAGCTCACGCCCACAACATGCACGCACCTGTTTTCCCTGCGCACCCGGCTGTATTAGTACTACCCGCTCCACCACCACCACCACTGCTCCGTATTCGAGGGCGGGCGACGTTCCGACCGACCCAGGTGAGCAACGCAGTCGAGCAGTCCGCTTCGCTTACAAAGAGCACAGCTATTCGGACACGCCCCCAACAAAAAACTGCCGCAGCCTTGCACGAGATTAATTTTTATAAACCTCAAAAACCCCACAAAAAAAAATGCCCGAGGTGAGCGACCTAGTCGGCGCACGATAACCAGTTAACCGTCCTACGCTCTGTAGCTTTGCGTAACGTCGCGTAGATGCGCACGAACCCTCCGCAACCTCCATGGCACGGTTACGCAGCGACGTGGTTTTCTCTCGGCATGGACACGCCCATGCGACTCACACAGGTGCATCGCAACAATGAGACTCTCTCCTCCCAAACCTTCATCAACACCACCGCCACAACCACCAGTACCAACCTTACAAAGAGACTCCGACTAGGTGACCCACTCGTAGCAAACCAAAGGCCACCCCCACTTCGAGGCACTGCTTGCCTCACAAATGATGAAAAAGGAGCATTAACTCCAACAACCTTTCCTGGAAGGGTGAATTGCTTGCCAGGCCCCGCTACCTCACGGGCGGTGCTTCGTTCTCCGTCGGGCGGGGACGCCTTCTGTCCTTACCAGCCACTCTCCTAACTTCGGCACTCTACACCAGCCTTCACACACGTCTTACCTTTACGGCCACTACATCCCACCCAGCCGACATGCTCCTCGATCGCCCGACGTGTTCAGACCACCTGGAGAAAGCGTTGCATCAGCGACGCTGTGGTGGCGCGCAAAGAAATGGGGAGCTGTACGGTAAGAGTGGTGAGATTCATCACCCAACAGGGACGGTTAACAGATTGGAGACTTATGCTCGTGAACTCTCGCATCCGCTGCAATCCTACTCGAGCTAAAACGAGCGGCATCCACGCACTCCCCGGGTTCGCTTTTTTTTTGGGGGGGGGCATGAAAACAAGTGAGCCAAATAGAAAACAGATGGAGCGGCAGGGCCAAGTGGGCAAAAAGCTTGAATTGCAGAGGAGATCTGAGAGAGAAGAAAAGCTGCTTGACGATTTTAGCCCTCCACCCCCACCCTCACGTGCCTGCTCCGCGAGGAATCTCCGAGTCGTTTTTCTCCGACGGCAAGCGGTGCAGGGTAAGGTGAAAAGTTCCGAGTGGCAGGGCTCTTTGTGACGCCACGATTAACGAGCTACTTTTCACACTCACTAGAAATGATTCACTCACTCAAAGAAATACATAAGCAATTTTTCCGTTCACGCCCTCAGCGTCGTTGCAGTTTCCCCATAAGGCCCTAAAAAAGCCGGTTCGCCTTCAGCAGCTCCATGTGATACTTCGCAAGAGGAGTTACAACGTCTTTTGTCGCAGCTGCTCGGGCAAGGAAGCTCATTTTGTCCAACAACTCTTCATCATCCACACCATAGACGTAACCAGGGCGTTCCCTCGCTGCCTCGCGCATACGTAGGTCGCGTAAGTACGCTTCGCGCTGCTCGCTATGAATCGACTTGCGGCGAACGTAGTGCGGCTGATTTTGTGGCATCGGTTGTAGCTGGTTTGAAGGAAGCGCGGCACTTTCCCCATGCGGCCTGACCGCATAGGTAGGGAGGGTCTGACCCGCCACAGCCTGATGACTTGGAATAGTCCCCTGAGGCCCCGTGATGGAGGCAGAGCCACTGCTACCACTGCTTCCCGTACCGAGTGGCGTGCTCGTACTATTAGCCACGGGTCCAGGAAAGGGACTGTGTGAGCCACCAAATGATGGGTGACTTGCGCTCGATTGCAGACTCAATGCAGGTGCAGCGGTCGAGTTCGAAGAGTTCGGGGGCGCAGTTGTGGCCGGGGTATGGGATGCAGTCCCATCGCTGGCATGAGAGGCACGGCGCTGCACATGCGGGCCAGGCACTGCCATGCTCGCAGGAATGGCCGGCTGCTGGATTAGCGCGGCAAAATGACTGGCCTGCAGATCCCCTAAACTATTCGCCGACGATGCTGTCGGCTTTTGCGACCCCATGGACAGCTCTTCTTCCTGGCCGAGAAAGTCAACGACAGGTAGGGCATTACCACGGCTCATGCAATACGCGACACTACTGTTGTCCATGATAATCACACGGTCTAGTGGCCTCCCAAGCCGATGAAGCATTTTGACGATGTACACAGTTGGTTCCGAGAGCTGATGCTGCTGTGCGGCGGCGGCCCAGTCGCACCCGGCTAGGGCTGCGAACTTGATCTCCATGGGACGATAGCCACCTCCATGTGGGCTGTCAATGTGCGCCTCGGGCCCAGGTGAGAGGGCCGGGTATTGTCCCTGGGGAATCGGGAGCTGACCACGAGGAGCCGAGACCCGAGGGGCGGGAGCTGGTGCGGTCCAAACACACACCTCGGAGCAGTGCTCGTTGAACAGCCGTGCAAGGACCTGGTGCTCAGGGTCGAGGTAATCAAAAACAGCGTCGGCGTATTCGCGGCTGCTCGCCGTAAAAAACATTACTTCGTACACCTGAGCGACGGAGTTCAGGAACTGCCGCACGTACGGTCGTAGCTCCACGAACATCGTGTTGCTCGGGTCAGGGAAGACGACCTTGGAAAACGTCTCCGCGTGCGCCCGTGCGGCCTCGACGTCCCGCTGATCCATGACGTTGATTGTAGCTAGGGCCAGCACCTTCTTCAGTGCCTCTTTACTTGCCTGCTCCCTCTTCTTCATCTCAATAAAGGTTGCAAGTGCTGCATCGTACCGACTCGATGTGGGGGAGCAGGATGGGCAGTAGCACGGAGGAAAGTCGAACGAGTTTTTGGCGAAGAACAAGTCCAACGCCGAGCAGTGGATAAAGGATTCCGGTGCTGCATGGGCAGCGGACATCGCCTTCGACGAATTTGCTGCGGTACCCGAGAGAGTCGCGTCGCCACCGCCGTTCTTACCATGCGCTCGCTGCCGCTCATAGGCCCAGCTCGTGTTTGGGTAGCGATTCCTGTAGCGGCCCACCGCGTTGTCCCAGTACAGCTCGAGATGGTCCGCATTTGCAAGTGGGTCCCAGTAGCGCGGCATGTTATCTGACGTATGTACCAAGGTTTCGTCCAGGTCCAGCGCAAGCGTTGGGCGACCGCGCATCTCCGCGAAGCGACGCTGCACGTAGTTCTTCGGTTCCACCGGCGGTGAGCTGCCATTGCCGGCCGCCTCGTGGTCCACCAAGTGGGTATTCACCTCCATGACCTCGCCACCCCACTCACTCGCGCACTTCGGAGAAAACGACAGTACCTGCATATCGGCAAGAAACTGCGCACGGGACACCGTAATCGCATTCGCTTGCCGATTAGGTGTCGTGGCGTTGCTCGTGGTCACACCAGACGAAGGGGTCGACACCGCCGACATTGTACCTACCGATGGGGTCGACGCCGTAAGCACCACTGGAAAATTCGGTGTACCCACTCCGCCCGGCTGTTGCTTGGCGAGGGAAGCACGGTAGTAGCAGTACTCATAGTAGTGCTTATCGCAGCAGAAACCCTGTGGGGGTACCACCAGCGTCTGCAGTGGTGGCTCGACCTTGCCACTTGCGACAGGCGACGCCATCGAGGAAGAGTCTTTTGATTGCGATGAACGACGGCCACGGTTCATCTGGGGCCATGCCGCACTCCCCTCCGTCATGGCATCCACGAATCGCTGGGGTATGAGAAAGTATCGCTGTCTCTTTCCATTTTTGACCATTGCATTTGCACTCGCGCCAGCTCCTGGCGCCCCGTCACCGTTGCTAGCGGCGCGCTCCCGATCCCGTATAGTTCGGCACGTTTCGTCGATCCATAGCCTGCATGACTTGAATGTGGCCACGTCGAAGCGTGGAGAATAGAACGGAACAGCGAATCGAGGAGACTGACTACCGCGTGTCCAATGGGCCAGGAATGACAACTGGTGACCAGATGCCGCATTGGTACTTGCGGTCCCATCCGAAGTAGCTACTGCCTTCAGCGTGGAATCGGTGTGGCTCAGCCTGGAAGAAGGTGCCTGGCTCGTAACGGCCGCTCCGGCGACTCCAGAAAAGCTGCTTGTATTACTTACGACAGCACTGGGGGTGGTCAGCAGGGTTTGTGCTTTTGCCGCCATGGCGGATGAGGCCAGGAAAAGTCTCTTAAGTGTGGTGCTTTTTTCGCTCCCGGTCGACTCACCAGTACTTTCCCGACTGGCGTTGAAAGTTGCCTCAGCCTCACTGGGGATTCGATGCGGCAGCCCCTGCGGTGGAGCCAACTGCCGTTCTTCGGCTGGGGTGTTGGTAATGGCGTAGCCTGACTGATTCGATAGGATTGTCCTGGGGCCGGAGACTTGCATCACGCCAGCGGGTGAACCAGTTCCAGCTTCCGACCCCGCTTGTCGAGGCACTCCCACCTTGACCGGTGATGCACTTGCGTTGTCATGGGGGTTACCATCGCCGCTTGACAGTTTGTGATCTCCAATAATCTCGCTCGAGGTTCCACTCGATGGGGAGGAGATGGGGTTCAGCAAGCCCTCTGCCTCACAGCAGTTCACTAGACTCTGCCTGCTCTGCTCCTGCGTATTGTTTGTGTTGTCGTTGTCTTCCTCGATCTGCTCATTGTGGGGCAAACGCCTGCGAGCCGGGTTCTGAGTGCCCCTGCATTCGGTGTCCGAGTCAAACTGCACCCGATTAATGTTGCTAGGAATCTTCTCAAGCTGCTTGCTGTCTGCTGCACTCCGCGTGAGTACGCTGAGCCTACCGATGCAAGGCCGCTGTAGGGTCTGCTGTTGGGAGAGCGACTCGGGCAAATCGCCCTGTACGCGTACTACGGGAGCTCCCTCTTGCACAGAGGTGACACGATTACCATCAAAGTTGCTCACTTGCAACCTACGATCGTCCTCCTCCGTGTCGACCTCGTTCGATTTCATGGAGCGAAGATCATTCTCCGTTTCCATTGCGGCAGCCAGCTTCGTGTGTGGTACCAGCTGCCGTGGTAGCAGCAGCTGCTGCATTCCCTGATGGATTTGCTGCAGGTTCGGACGGCTTCCGCGATCACTTGTTGCGGCCAGAAGACCCTCACGGTCCGGTGATACGTGACGAGCCCGAGCGACACCCATTCTTTGCAGTGGGCCACTGTTGCTAAGGCCACTGCGGTTCGGGACTCCAGTGGAATGAGCATCTCCCATCAGCTTCTCACCTGCACCGCCATTTCCATGGCCGGAAGAAGTTCGCACATGGCAGTCAGCCTTCGCTTCTTTCTTCGCTGGCCACGGCGCTTTCCTAGATGCGCGACTGTCCACCTGTCTCTCGCGATTGTAGGCGTCGCTGTACGGACCATCATCAATGGGGCCACTACCATGCTGAGTGCTAGTGCAGGGTGCTTCGCGGACATCTTGAGAGTCGCTATTGCCAGTGACTGGCGACCGCCGTGCATTGTCTGACTTTCCTACGCTGCTCACCGAACCTCGCATCCCTGAGCCGGCAGCACTGCCGCCGCTGTTAGATTCTTGCGTGCCTAAAGACCTCCCATAAATTGAGTCGTCTTCTCTATTCCCTCCTAGGGAGTGTTGTTGCCGCGCTGTTCGAAAGAATGCGATCATAGTTTCCTGGCGAGAACACCGGCGCGACGTCTCAGGGGAATGCGAGGATTCTCTGGTGTCATGGCTGCTGCTTCCCCCCGCCTGCCTCAGATCCCCGTCAAGCTCCTTGGAAGATACTACTCCACCTGTCGTAAGCATGGTAGAGGGCAGAGGCGACTCCTCAAAGCGACGGTCCGGCTCCTCCGCCAGCAGCCTCTTGCTGCGGTCGCCATCGTGAGCAAAAGTGTCCGTAGATCCTTTGCTTGGAGCATCATCTGGCAAACTTCCGGCACTGCCGCTTCGAATTGTGCATTCTACGCCGATTCCATTGCCCGGTGGTGGCACCGCGGTGGAGACATTTGGGGCGAGCCGAGAGGGAACAACAACTTTCCGACGGCGAGGGTGTGGTGGCCTTGCCTGCGATAACTGCTGGTGCCGTTCCTCACTTGGAGGAGCTACGGGGGCTGGGGCAATGGCTTTTTGAGATGCTGCCAGCGGAGCGACAAAATCGCCCCGACATGGGGCAGTGTCGCGATTCGAATTCTCGTCACGGCTTGCTTCACCGCTCTTGGCGTGGCCACATCCAGCAGCTGTGAACGACCCCAAGGGAGGAACGGAGGAGTGCCCGTTGGTTTCATGCGCCGGCATGAGCAGTTCATGGGCGGAGTGTGTCGGTGAGGCGCCACTGGCTCGGGAGCTCAGGGCCGTTCCTTCTCTGGCCCATGTTTGACGGTTCGGGGCACAATGCGTGCTCCACGAGCTGCTAGCTGCACCTGATGCCACCACGTTACTCGTAGGCGCATACTGATGATGTGGGAATGGTGAAATTGGTGGGGCGAGATGGCGCAACGGAACTACCGATGCCTGCGTACTACATTGAGGAGTAGCTGGAGCGGTGACGGGCTGCGGCTGCCATGCGGGCTGCGCGGCGCGCTGGTGCGATGCCGTGACCGCGGAGATGTGGCTCCCGTGCCCACTGAAGCTACCGCTGCTACTCCGCGGGTCTGCCATCCTTTGCGGCGACTGTGCTACGCTGACTGTCGGTACCATAACCGATTGTCGCTCTTGGGTGATTGCCGTATACGGGGTGAACCGCCCAGCGGTCTGGGCAATCAGAGCGACGTCCGCTAGGGCTGGCGGTGGGAGTTTCTGTGCCTGACCGTGCCAGTGATAGGGTTGCACGAGTGGCAGTGCGACCCCCACCGAAGTGGGGTCACTTGCGAGACTGGGGATGGGACTCTGTGGAGATTCCGTTCCTGGCGCGGGGCCTGGTGACGCCGTTGAGCCGTTCGACGGAGGCGAGGAACGCATCGATCTCAGCCTACCTGATCTTTAGGCTCGGTGCTTCGCGAAGCGCACTTTTGATCGGCACGCGTTGACCACTAAGGGTGCGCAACGACCGATTTGCTATGATCCTACGCAGAACTGGTACTGTGACCGACGATAGGCTCCGTGTAGCCTCTGAAATACACACACACACTCACTTAACACAGCTACACGCACACCCACGTACACTTCACTGCGGTGTTTGTGAAGGCTGGAGGGAGGGAAAGGGGGATAGGAAGAGAAGAGGAGAGAAACACGGGGGGATGAAAAGGTAGAAAGGGGAAGGGGAGGTGGTTTAGAGATGTAGGCGCAATGGGGTGGGTGAAGTGGGTCGAAGTGAGGGAAACGCGCGGACGTAGCGAGTAGAGTAAACAAGAGGCGGGAATGAAGACGGGAGGGGCGGAACCACGGTCTGTGTGTGTGTGTTGTAGTGGTGGAGGAAGGCGGTGATGGCCCACTGACCCAACGTTCACTGCGTCTCACTACTCAGCCACTTAAGGAGGATTTCGGGTACGGTGGAGTGGCGTGGGCTGAGAGCTAACGGGATGTGGTGCCCTTCCCCGGGGTGCGTGGTAGCGCGGAGGATGGGGCAGGAGACGCGGGGTGGGGGCGGGAG
>PGOM01000015.1:220561-240106 GCA_002921335.1 Paratrypanosoma confusum | reverse complement strand
AAGGGGAGGAGGGGGGGGGGGGTTTGACGGTGGGTCAGGACGAGAGGCGGCTCCGCCAGTCGGTTCGACCTCTACCCCCGCCTTGGCTCTCCTGCCACTCTCCCACCGGCCTGGGTCGGCTCACACCGCAGGGTCGAAGCCACCCGTCGCACACGGCGAAGGGCAGGCCATGATCCCCCACAGATGGATCACCCCCATCTTCCTTCTCTCACTCCCTACCTATCTACCTGCTTACCTTGCCAGCTACCTCTCCAGAAAACACCCACCGATGGGTAGCAGTTAGCTGCGGTGCACGCCACGAGAAATGCTGATGTCACCATGGCAGCTGAATGCCCTTCCGTGCTGTTCCACGGGGCCTTCCTTCCTGCAGCAGCCCGCCCCTCTAACATCCGTGGGCCACGATGCCCCTGCTCAGTCCGCCCATGGTCACTGCCCGTCGGACGAAGCAGACGACAGCCCGGCTCTGAGGAGCCTGGGCGTCCTCTCTGCCACGGCCGTAGACTCAACGACGCATATTCTTCCTCACACACCCACACGTTTGCCAAGTGCACCCGACTTCGGCGCTCTAGAATCCCAGCCGATGAGCCGTTCCGTCTCTCCCTCGGTGCGTCGGCGCTACCACGGCCATCTACTCGCGCCTCTACCAGCGCCGCCAGACCACATGGCGATGTATCACCATCCCAACCGCCTCGTCACTTCTCCTCCTCTCGTTCTTGCTCTAACTCACCCGCTCTCTTTCGTTCTCACTGACACACACACAAGCACGCACACACCAACGCAAAACAGGCTGGCTCGGCCAGAAACACATACGCGCACATGGACACAGCGAGTGGACACGATTCACTTACCTCCGCACCTTGCGGTGGTGTGAAAAGTATTCCACTTACAAATCCATCATTCTCACTCATCCATCGCCGCCCTGCCCCTTACCTCCTACCCTCAATATTACGACGCCGTCGTCCATGAGAGGTCGTGACAGTTGCCAAAGCTGAGATTGGGGAAGCACGATTATGAGGGTGAGGGGAAACTGACGTAGTGTTGCCGGTCCCACCAGCAGCTCTCCCAAGCATATTGTCCCTCTACCGTCGCTTGCCCTTGTTCACAGTTTGAAGTGTAATAGCCGCGGCGCGCTTCGCTGCATCAGTCGCGGCACGCTCGGCCAGGCTAGTAACCTTGGTGACTACACCCTTCTGGAGAAGGAAATCTAACGCCGCATTGGTAGACGCAACAATCGCGGCGTTGGATCCCGCTGGGGAAGTGCTCTGGTCAAAGTAACATACGTTTTTGATACAGAGGGCGGCCTCGCGCGCGCACTCTTCGCTCCCATGATCGACTAGGTAGAGCAGCGCATCCAAAAACGGGGTGCTCGCGGACACCAGCTGGATGTTATCTTTGCTGCACAGCAGTGACTTCTCAACGCTGCTCGCTGGCAATGAAGCAGATCCCGGTGTCGCCGGCGAAATGCCGCTGGTGCTCGTGCTATTTCGAATCGCGAGGAGGGAGTTAAGAATGGCGTAAGTGTGCGAGACGACGGCACTCGATGGATTGGAGACCGAGTCTTTCATCCCGTTAGTACCAGATCCCGATCGACCTGCAGATGATGCCGATGGTACCGTGGCGCTGGAAGGCTGCGCCGATGCCGGAAAGGCCACAGCGGCTTTTTCCACGACAAAGTTCATCAGAGCCTCCAGTCCACCGCACTCTCGCAGCTTTCGCCTATTCTCTGCGTTGTTCACCGTCAGGGATGATAAACAACCCGCAGCTTGCTCCTGCACGACGACGGAAGAATCATCGCCACACGAAGCGCGCTCACCGCGGCTGCGGCCCCCTTCGGTATTGCTTTTCCCGCCAGCTTGAGAGGTTGAGGGTGAAAGTAAAAATTCGCACATCAATTGTAAGCCACCCTCTTCTCGTGGGGTGTTTTTGTCGTCTCGCGATAGATACCACAAACATGAGGCTACAGTTTCCTGAAGATGCATGGACAGCGCGCTGGGTGCTCCGGCCGCCGTAGCGTTAGGGGTCACTTTCGCCTTTGAGGCACCGGCAGAAGCTGCACTTGTCGCTGGAGCAGTCGAAGCACGAACGAGCGAAACAAGCGCTCGCACAACCCCTGCTTCGACCATAGGTGCTCGGTTCTCTTGCACAGTGGAGCAGTTTCGCAGAATTCCCACCATCTTCTCTTTCACGGACATGGGAATGGGGCCCGTAGCGCTGCTTCCCCCACTTGGCCCTGTCGACGCAACGAGGAGTCGCGCGAGCTGCGACAAGCCGCCACAAAGACGCACAGTGTGCTTGATCTCTGGCGCCACAGTCACGATCCACAGCGTCGACGCGAGTTTTTCCAGTGTGCTCATCGGCATCACATCGTGGCTGGAAATAGGTACGCTCGCTGCAAGGGCAGGCTGCTCTGTTGCGTCGGCTTTCTTCAAAAGGCCCCCCCTCCCACTGCGCTCCCCTCCCCCAGCTTTCTGCTGTTGTGGCGGCGGCGGTGACAGCCCATCTTTCTGAGCAGCGTACGCGATTCGGGTCATTATGGCGTCCTCAAGGCGGTGCAGAAGCAGTTCTACCCCACCAGCTTCGCGAATGGCTGGCTTGTTTTGATCGGTGATGGCGCAGTTGCGGAGGGTGCCCACAACGTTGTCGATAACCTTGTGGTTCACTCGGAGGGACGGGCTGAAAACAGGGTGGCTATCTGCAATTTTCTCCGCAACCGAACTTCGGCCCCTGCTCGATTTCGTAGTTTCAGCTGCATAAGGCACGGAGGTCTCGGCCGAGTGGGGCTTCAGCGAAAGGATCCCAAGAAGAACGGGAAGTCCACCAGCTTTTCGAATCGCTGGACGAACTTCGTTTGCAGCAGAGCAGTTCCAGAGAGTGCCAGTAGAATTTTCGATTACACTGACGCTGCTGCTCTCTGCGATGAGCTGGAGGAGGATGGGTATACCCCCGTAGTCGACGATCTGCTTCTTGTTCTCGACATCCACCGAGAGGTTCCACAGTGCGCCAGCAGCGTTTTCTTGCACGAACTGGTAGGGCCCCCACACTTCGTCTTTCGGGAGGGAGTCGTCGCCGTCGAAGCGCGCCGGCGGTAATCCTGCGTTTCGTGGCCTGGCACTAAGCAACTCCAGAATAGCGGGGATGCAGCCGACGTTCCGGAGATATGAGCGATTTTCGGTGTTGCTGGCGCAGTTCCACACCGCCCCAGCGACTTTCGTTTGGATCGCGGGGGATGGGTGTCGCAGCGTCGCAGTGATCTTCTCCAGTCCTCCGCTTTCGCGCATCTCCACCTTGCACTCTTCCTCGCGGGTGAGGTAGCCAATCGACATGGCGACATTATCGAGAATAGGCATCGAATCGGTGTACAGGAGGTCGAGTAGAGCACGGAGTCCACCAAGCTCGCGCACGCGGCATCGAATGGAGTTGGTTCGTCTGCCCCTCACTGCGCTTCCAGGTGGCTTGCCGGTGCTACCCGGAGAAATAGTCGAATTCGAATTGTCGACTTCGTCGTCATCACGGGCCGTTGTAGACAACAAGCAGCTCCACAAAAACACAAGTGCACGCTCCAGCACGGCCTCCGAGGTCGATGAGGCCACGATGTTCACCAACGGCTCAAGGCCATTGGCAGCAACGAACGCCGATCGACTGGTAAAGCTGTTTTGCTCCGCGACAAGTGCCAGCTTTGCCCGGTCGCGCTCGCCGCTTATGTCTGTGCTTCCGTGGCGCTGCAGTGCCGTGGTCGCGGTGCCACCGTCACTGGCGGTGCTGCCGCTCAACGCGACGCCTGTGGTCGCGGGGGGTGAACACAGGAGTGAAAGGCAGTCCAGAATCTCACACTTGATCTCGTCATTACCGCTCCCGAGTAGGCGTACCAGCACAGGGAAGTACATCGTACTACCGCGACCAGAGTTGACTTCGCCATCGGCCTTTGCAAGCGTCGCAGCGTTGAGCGCCGCCAGGAGCATCGGAGAGGAGTGCCGCAGTGCGGCACAGATGATGCGAAGCTCGGCGTGCTGAACGGGCGGCCGTGGCTGCGGCAGGTGCGCCAGCAATGCTATTACCACAGGGAGCAGGTCGTCTTCCTGCGTCTTGGTTAGCAACGTTGCACCCACCGATGGCAACGCGCCTCCCTTGGAGCCCGCCCCCCCTGTTGAACCCCCGTGCAAATCACCATCAGCGTTTTCACGGTGACCTCCCACAGGATCCTGCAGCTGGTGCGTTTCGTAGGAGCTCAGCGCCTTGAGCAGCGCGGCCTCTTTTACGTCGGGCATCTGCAGCATGGAAATTAGAGCCCGGCCGCTGCTCCCTAGGTTGGATCCGCCAAACTGCTGACCCCGCGGCGATGATGCAACCGGCGAGGTGGCCCTTCTGCTGCTGCTCCCTCCCACTGGGGCTCTGGCCCCGGTAGCCACCGTGTGCTGCTCAGCTACATCACTAGGCGGTTCGGCAGCACCTAACGAAGGCGACGCTGTGTCGCACGTCACGTAACTAGGTGTCGCTGATGCGGAAGACGACGGCTCATGTCGGGTGTTTCTAGGCCGCGTGTCCTGCTCTCTGCTGCTTGACTTGGACGGGGACGCGGCGGATCTCTGAAAGGCGAGCTGCTGCGGCGGCATCATGACTGTGGAAGCTCCACCATCACATTCTTGATCATCGTGGTCGTTGAGCTTACGCGCGAGCGCCTCCTGAGTATCGTTGACGTCGAGGACTCTACCCTGTTGCGCGGCAAGTCGTCCAGGAGCACTTCGCGGCGTCGCATGCGGCTCCTCAGCCCGACCTCCATACTGGTCGTCGAAGCGCCTGTGGGACTGGTTTCCCAGGGGTGGAGGGGATCGTTCGGCTTCCTCAGGATCACCAGCCCCCATACCAAGGTGATCATCGTGGTGATTTGCGTCATCACCATAGGGATCATCTATCGACTTGTGGTGGGCCTCGTCCATACTTCCAACCCGCCCGAGCGAACGTTTTGAGCGGAGGTGACTGCCATCATGCGAGTCGGTGTAGAACGCGGGGTGACCCGAGTCCAGCACCCCCGACACCACGGCATTCAGCCCTAGGCGGCACAGTTTCTTCTGCTCCTCAAGTTGCTTCTTTCGCTGCTCTAGCTGGCGAAGTTGAGCCTCCACTCGGTGCAGCTCCGCTTGGAGCTTGTCTCGGGCCAAGATGCACTGCTCCGTAGCCGCGGCAATGCTATTCTCCTCTTCTACAAGCGCCTGCGACTTGTCAGCAAGGATACCGCCTAAGTTGGACCCGCTATCCTCGTCGCAGAGTTGCGTCACGGACCTCGCAAAGTCCGCCAGTGGGCACCGCACGCTGTCGTCCACTGCCAGCACCGCTAGCAGTGTGCCCACCGCAGCCATCGGTGCACGCTACTCACAGAAAGAGCGCCTTGCGTCGGCGTTTACGTCACCACGAGGTGACTCGCACAGAGACTGGCGCACCGGAGGTATAGATAGTGCAGTGGGTCCTGCTGGATAAGCTAAAGCGGGAGCAAGAAGGACGTGGAGCACCTCGGGGAAAACTGCTACGGAGGCAGCGGCAGATGCGGCACCACCACACCACGGCAGTCCAATGGTGACGTGGGTATCTGCCAGATATGTCCCGGGGTTGCTCGGTTACTGCTATCCTGTACGTTTTTCACTTCTAACACGCTACTCCCCTTCCCCATTCCGCAATCGTATTCCCCTTCCCCGGGCACGTAGCAGTGCAGCCGCTCTAACTTTCCACTTGATGATTCCCCATCCGTGATTTGAAAAGCAAGAGGCAGCGAGGGAGCCGTGCCGCTAGCCCACATCCGAATAATCGCAGAGGTTGCTAAGGAGCCGCATATAGTTCGCTGTTGCGAAAGCGACTCGTAAACACTACGCCGCCACAGAGGTTGGGGCGGGCTGAAGTGGGGAGGAATAGGAGAGAGGTACGTTGAAACGTACTGGGGAAAGGGGTGTGACTCGGTGATGTCCCTTTTTTTTGACCGTAGGCGGAGGGACTCCCACCGCTTTTCTAGCAGCGGTAATTGGCAAGGGAGGGGTGTAGCTTCTACAGGCAGAATCACTGGGGTATGCTGGGAAGGCCAGTCGAACCATTCTGGCGCCGCAACAACTACTGGAAGGAATAAAGCACGGCGCTAGCGGCTTGCACGGCGAGGTGCACGTTTCCCGGGTCGGGCATCCAATGACTTTCACATTCCATCAGCCTCGGCGTTCGCTCTTTTGCTGAGCTAAGATCGCCAATGCACCACCGCTTCTCCTGGATCTGCGCCGTGGTACTGCATTCAGGTGTTGCCTTCGCCGCTCCAATCACAACATCAGCTTTTTTTGGTGTTGCGGAAGTCATTCCGACCATGCCGTCGGTCAGCTGCTGCACCTGAGCGGCAAGCCACTGATTCTCCAGCGTTGCTTCCTCGGCGCGACTATGCCATAGGCGAATGACCTCGCTCTTTTTTTTAGTTTGCAGTTTCTGCTGGGCGATAGCTAAGCCCACCAGCCGGGCGCGCTGAGGCCGCTCCTTCACGAGCATCCGCTCCACTTCTAGTTTTTCCTGTCTTTGATTCGACGTCTCAGGCTGCGTCGCATCGTGGGCCTCCTCTGCAGTATGCTCCACGGCTCGCTACTGAGTAGTTGGCTCACTGTTACGCGCCACCACCGGCGTAAACTGAACTTGATGCTTCTGCTCATCGGAGCTGTTCCTGGAGACAGCCCAAAGCGACGGCGGTTTCAAGGTTTCATGACTTATTGATCCACGAGCAGCAGTCACGGCACCATGCATTGACTTCCGAGTGCGTGATGTCAGCGCACGACAAGCCTCTTTCCAGCGCACCACGTCTTCGCGCTGATTAAGCAATTCGAGTTGGTGGCGTTCCTCCTGGGCTTCGAGCCGTCGCAGTAGCTCGACACGCTCCGCTTCCAGGCGCGCTACGTCAGCCGGAATTCGGTCCCCGGGCGTTCTCGTAGTTTCTTGATTCGCGGTAGCTTCCTCGAGCTCTCCGCACCACGCCTTTTGTCCTACCTTGCGAAGCCCCGAAAGTTGACCATGGCATGTGCCTGAGTTTCCCAGTACAAGCGTCACCTGCCGCTCGCCCTCGTGCACTCCGCCAAGCCGGCGCGGTCCCTCTTTCGTAAGGGCGGACCTTAGCTCTTCCGCCACTGCCCGCAGACTGGCATTCTCACGCTTCAGGATGCTGACCTGCAGGTCCACGGCCTCCCGGTCGGCACGCTTCTCAAGAGCCATGTTGTCCTTGGAGCGCCTGACGAGCAGCTGGGCCGCCTCATTCTCATCGGCAAGGTGTGCATTAGCCGTGACAAGCGCCTTGTTTTGTTCGCGCAGTTTTGCAACGGCCTCGATGGCGTCACGTAATTGCTGCTCGATGCTCCCGTTCTGCTCTTTGAGCTCACGAAGCTGCCATTCCAGGCGCTGTTTCTCTGTGACCTCCCGGCTGCGCTCAAGTAGGGCCGTTTGAGTGGCAGCTGCTTCGCGCACCAAGCGGTCCCGCTCTTGCCGAAACATTTCTTTCTCCCGCGCCTCCGCTTCGCGGGCGCGCTCGAGTGCGAGCTTGTCCTGCTCTTGGTGGAGAACGCGTCGCTGTAGCTCGTGCGCCTGTCGCAACTGCTGCTGATGGTCGTGCTGCAGCTGACGTAGCTCTTCGCGAAGAAGATGTTTTTCCTGCACAAACGGATGCTCCGTCACACTCGTGGCGACGGTCTCCATCTCTCGGTCCAGCCGCTTTAGCTCACGAGTGAGTGTTAGCACTTTTTCCTGCTCAGCATCGAGAAGGTCTGTGCAAGTCCGTAAACTCTGATTTGCATCCCGCAACTCGATACGCAGAGCGTCGTTGTCTCGCTGCAGCACATGGCGCTCGTGCTCCTGCTGCTGTTCAAGCTCCCGTCGAAGT
This sequence comes from Paratrypanosoma confusum, assembly GCA_002921335.1. Taxonomy (NCBI): domain Eukaryota; phylum Euglenozoa; class Kinetoplastea; order Trypanosomatida; family Trypanosomatidae; genus Paratrypanosoma; species Paratrypanosoma confusum. The sequence continues at coordinate 232,224 of PGOM01000015.1, read as the reverse complement.
GCTACCGCGGCTTCCTGGGAGGTAAATGCAATACGCTGCTGCTCTCTTAGGGCCTGCTCCAGCTCTCCATCCTTTCTACACACTTCGTCCTTCAGCTGTCGAACTTCTGCCATCAGCCGCTCTTTGTCGCGAGCCAGCTGTTGCGCGCGGGAATCCATTTTAGCCCACTGCTCCACGTCAGCGAGAGCCTTGCTTTCCACCTCTCCCCGGTAGACGTGTTTCAGTTGGTTTATCTCGGCTGCGTGCTGAGCTTCCAGAGCAGCTAGCTTTTCTCTACACTGACGCTCGACCGCGGCACACTCACGGTCCAGCTCCTCGCGGCGCTCACGCGTCACTGCGGCCTGCTCCTCCACAACCTTTGCTAGTTCCCAGCGAAGATTTGCCGCCTTCTGCTCCTCCTCCCCACACTTCTCCTGCCACTCCGTCGCCATTCGCTGGGCCAATTGTAGATCGTGCTCCAGGTCGCGCTGCCGATGTCGGCTAAGATCCATCTCCTGCTCAAAAGCCTCAAGTTTTGCGTGGAGCTGGGTCAGAGTAGTCATGTGGTGCTTTGCCACGGACTTATCGCTCTCCATCGAGCGCTTACGAAGATCAAACAGCTGTGAATCGAGGTGTTCCGCTCGTTGGTTGCTCTGGTGCAACTGGCTAGTGAGCCCGGCTACAGTCTGTTTCTGTGACTCAAGTTGCAACCGCACGCTCTGTGCCTCGCCCTGTGCTGCTGCAAGGCGCTCCGCGAGATCGTGGGCCTGCTTCTCCACTCGCCGGAGGTGCTCCGCGTGATATTGATCAAGTGCTGTGATCGCGATAGTGCGCTGCTGTTCCGTGGCAGTATCCGCCATTTCAGCATCTTTGGTGAGCCGCGCCAAGCGCATCTCCAGAGAGACACGGGCCGATTCCGAGGATTCCAATGACTTGCGCACTTCGTCAAGGTCTCGCTGTACATTGGAGAGCTGCAATTCTAATGTACAAGTAGCTTGCCTCTCTTTCTCTGCAACCGCCGCACTGGCTCGGGCACGGGACTCCAGGCTTGCCTTTGTTGCCCACCATTGCTGCTCGCGAGCAAGAGATTTTTCCGACTGCTCCTCAGCATCGTGAATGACCTCGCTCAGCTTCTCATCTGACTTAGATCGTGCGCGTTGCTCTTTTTCCAGCTCCGCCCGAAGCTGTTCGACGTAGCGTGGAATGCGGGTCATTGTGCCGCACACTTCCGCCCGCCATCCAGGCATCAGCAGCGTGGGCTCGATTGTAGGGGATGGCGACGTACATACAGCGGGGGAAAGAGCAGAATGTGAGTGAAGTGGTGCGTCTTTTCGGTGGTCGCCAAAGCACAACGCAGTAACTGTCTCCTGCAAGTCCAGCAGCTGCTGGAGAAAAATGTGCTGGTCGTCGAGGAGCTGCTGGACGGCGGCTCGGGCATTATCTAAAGAGTGCAAGTCGGTCAAACTGGCCTCCCTGGTCGCAACCTCATGGCGGGGTGGCGTTTGAACGAAGGGTTGCAGTGCTGACCTGGGTGGTACAGGCAACGCCGCATCTATCCCATCGCCAAAGTGCACCCGCAACGGCGCCCGGCTACAAGAAGTAGTTGCAGTACTGCTTTCACCCGCGGTAGGCGTCGGCAAGCTTTCAGTACCTTCATTCTCAGCGTTTTTACCCCGGGCCCCACGAGACGTCTCTCGCGTTCGGGGGGGTGAGCCTTCTGCTGGGGAGACGGGCTCCCGCCCACACGTGCCAATGCCGTTCCGCCGAGCATCGTGCCATTCCTTTAGGGTCGCACCGCACGCCCCTTGGGCATTCATACCGTCCTTTACGATCCTCACGGCACCGTGTAGGTCATTCACATCTTGTACTCTCCCTCGGTCTATCGCGAAGTACCCCCTTTCCCCCTTGACGTGCATGTCCGTGTGCCCATGTGGGTTTGTTAGAGCGTGTGTGCCGATACACTCTTGTGGGGTAGGGGGTTGTGGGGTGGAGGTCGGAGGATGGGCGGCCTTGACGTAGTACATGGCGCAGCATCACCACGTGCAGCCGCTCATGGCGCAGGGCAGGCGGCGCTGCCCCGTCACGCAGAGGCCGCGTAGCCCGCTTCCGCACTCCGCCACTACCAACCCGCATCCGCCAAATCTGCCCTTGCTAGCACATGTACGGAAATTCCGGGTATTATTACGCGACTGCGTGATGACAGAGGGCCTGCGGCATCCATCTTCTCCTCCCCGCCTCCCCTTCTCCACACACACGCACATCCAGCCGCAACAGCGCCCACGCGCATGCAGAGGTGCTAGCACGTCTGGGACGCACCAACAATTACTTCCATTTAACCGCAGTCGCTCCGGCACACTTGTTGAACTTCCAGCTGCAGCGCAACAGCTTCAAGGAAGCCCCAGTGGCGTTTCCATCTCTTGAAACAACATGCCGTGCAGGCTACGCACACCCCCTTCTCTCACATCTGGTCGTGATACCCATCGCTGATGCTGTAGAGTTGGGGTATACGCCCACACTCAAAAACTATGCCACTATCCCCTTCCCACCCTCGACACGACGCGACTTGCGCCGGGTTGTTTTCGCCTTCTTTTTCTTGCAGAGCGACAAGTCCAAAGGCAAGATGGAGTGACCCTGCTGCACCGTGACACGTGGCTGGTTGCCCTCTTTGTAGAGCATAGCTGTGCTCCACTCTGGACCGAGCGGCTGGCGCATCGACCTGGTGAATTCCACGGCATTAGAGAAGGGCCGAGGCACCATGTGCAACAGGAATCGATCTGGAACAAGTTCAATCCCATCGTGATTAATGATGACGTTGTCCAGATGGGCATCGGCTCGCGCTCGCATCAGCTGCTGGCGCTCGATGTTCCTCTCCAACTCTATTCGCTGTACTCGCTCGCGATGCCGCTGGTTCAGCGCGGGGTTGGTCTCGCTGTCCCCACCCCACTCGCCCCAGCCCGGTAGAGTTTCATTGGCATCACGCGGTTTCATTATTTGCTCGACGTTTCCCTGCTTCTGCGCGAGGAAGTCCTCGTCGATTTCGTCGTTCGCAAAGGCACGCGACACGAGATACTCCTGCTGGTGCTCCAAAAGTTCACTATCCGCGGCCAATGCCGTGCCTTGACCTGCATTGCTCACCGGATTTTCGCTGCGGGCTCTCTTTTGCGCTTTCTTGGACTCCTTCGCCGTCGACGACGGCAGTATGGTGACGCGCGTCGAGGGTGCAGGTGATTTAGTTGCGACAACTGCGGCACCACGATCACCCGCAAACCCAGAAATCTCTGAACGATCGGATCTACCACAAGTGGGCTTTGCACGCGTTTCTTTGTGCGATGCTGCGGAGCTTACCTCGTGCTCCTCTTCATCCTCTTCCCCACCGCAGCGTTCTGCTGGAGGGCCGCTAACTTTGGATGGTCCACTAGAATCAGCACCCACCACGCCGAAAGCCACACCGCCATCTGCCGAAATGCCTGATTGCGGCGCAAAGACGATCGTACCACGACGCTTCGCGTCAGCATCTGCCGTCCCAGCAGTTTCCCCCTCTTTCTTTTTCGAGTTACGCGAGCCGGAGCCTCCCTCTGGAAAGCTCGCTCTGCCAGCTCCAGCACGGATACCGGCCGTGATTGCACCGTCTCCAGCCGGATTCGCTCGCACTTTCTTACCCTTTTTTGCCGCCGAGGTGCCCCCTTCAGTGCTGCTAGCCTCATCCTGCTCGTCGTAGTACTCCTGCACACCGTCGACTAAGGCGTTGACTTCATCAATGAGACTTTCGCGCTTTCGTTCCGTGGCGCGCTTCATAAAGTCCATTTTCTTCAGCTCAGACCGGGCTTTTTCCATTGGAGTTTGACCTGCTCCCGTTTCGCCACCATCGGCACCCTCGTCTTCTTCGATGACTTTCCACAGGAGACTCTCAACAGCCTTTCTCCTGCCACTCACATCGGCCGACTGGCCGGGCGTTGCGCCCGCGCTGCCTTTCATCGTAGTCATCAGCTCATCAACAAGACGATCGTCCTCGTCACTGTCGTCGCTACTGCTATTGTCACCGCCCTGATGCTCGAGCATATCGTGCTGCAGCTGCCCCGCGCTCTCTTCCATTTTCTGCATCAGCATGCTGTGCAACAGGTGCTGCTCGTTGATAGCATCCTTCAGGTCGTTACCTCCTACCCCATTTGCACCGTCGAGTAGCAAATGCTTGTTTTTCTGAATATGCTTCACCCACTTGCTCGTGTTCTTGTGCTTCTGCGTCAGGCGCTCACGGGCTCGATCAAGCTCAAGGCGCTTTGCGAGCCGCTCACGAGCTCGCTGTGGGTGCAGGAGGGCAAACACCTCCTCCCGCTGATTCTTCTCCTTATCCTTTTCCTTTCGCAGCAGTCGCCGGTATGTCTTGCTCTTAATTTTATTAAACCGGCGCCGCTTGTTCACCTCGTAGGCGAGCATGGCCTTGAGCTTCGCCATGTACCCGTGGGTGAGACTGCCATCCTGCTCCCCCTCGGCATTCGCGCCGTCGGCGTCACCAGAGTCGAACTTGACCTCATCTCCAAAGGAAACCACCGGCTCTTTCCTTGGTACCCCTGCGGTGGGTCCACTGCCACGGGGGTCTTCCTTCATTTTCCTCATTTTTTTTGAACCCGTAGCTTTCGCGGCAGACGTGTCGCCGGTGCCGAGTAGTCCTTCCATCGCCGCGCCAGTGTCAGCCTCGCGCGCAACCTCCTTTGCGCTCAGGCCCGCAGCAGCCAAAATACTGTTAGTCTTCTGCGCGAGACGCGTTGCGACGTCCTTCCCGCGGTTGGCGATGCGTAGAGCAGGCTGCGTTCCAGAAACTTTGTCCGACGACTTGGAAACAAAGAAGTCCTTTGGAAGCAAGGAGAGGGCCGAGGAAAGATTTCCCGCTTTCACGGACTCCTCCTTAGATCCGGCCGAGGTCTCGGCCTCCACCAGCTCATTCGCTTCAGAGCGCTGAGAGGTTTCTGCCTGCAGCTTCCGGCTCGCCGCGACAATGGCACCCAGTGAGCTAGGGACAGGGTTACTCTCTGGCGCTCTCATCGGGAACGCCACATGCTTCGACCGCTGCTGCTCCTTCAGAAACTCGTCGTACTTCCGCATCTCCTCCGCGATAAGCTGGCGCTCTTGCTTGCGTGAAAGTGTCTCCTTCGCGTACTCATCCATATCGGTAGACAAGAGCGTATTGCGATCCTGGAAGGCGGTGGCGAGACGCTCCTTCACTAGCGTTGCCGCCTCATCTGGAACCGAGAGCAGCGTTTCCAGTGCATTGGCGTAGCCCTTCGCCCCCGCTCTCTTTTTAGGCGCCAAGGCACCAGCACCAGCGAGTCCATAATCCTCCGTGCTGGGTCCCAGGAGCGACTCTGGCTCCTCGGTCAGCTTTGCCCGGCGCGCTGCTTTTTTCGCTACAGGCGTTGGCTGGCTCGCAATCGCCTTCTTCTTCTTCGCCGACGGGCTTGCGTCGAGCATATCGCTGAGGTCAATGTAACTCCCGTCACTATCACTGTTATCATCGTCGTCATCGTCGCTGCTTTCGTTGGATCGACGCCCCTTCGCGCCCTTTGAGGAGGTTGGGGTGGCACGCTTTTGGCTCTGCGACCGCCGCGGTGCTGATCCATCATCGGTCGCCTCTGCAGCACGTCCAAGTGCGTTGAGTCGCGCCAACGCCTCATCGTTGTCGCTCCCATCGTCATTGTCCCAGGAGACCGACTTCCCTTTTGTACCTTTCGTTTTCCCCTTTGGCTTCGAGCTGCTCTGAAAGAACGAGCCGTACATCGCCTCGTCATCACTGTTGAAGGCGAGGTCGTCGTCGATGTCCTCGTCAAGATCTGGGGGGATGAACGACGAGCGCTCGGCGTATGACTTCCCGCCCTCCTCGCCCCGGGAGCTGCGTCGAGCACCCGACGCCGAGGAGCGCGTTTCGAGTCCGCGAGAGGCGCTCAACCCCGCCCCTCTCCGTGTGCCTGCTCTTGGCGTGCACCCTTCACGGCGTGCCATTGCCTTCTTCGCCCCATGCGACGTTGGCTGTTTCATCGTGCAGGGCTGCTCACTTCCCACACAACTGCCCTCGTGTGGATAAACGACAGCCTCTGAGCGCTGCTGCTTCTCTCTTCAGAAGGTGGTCGACAACCCTCTTACCCTTTTCCACGCATATACTCAAACCCACTCAGTCACTCGACTCGTACTTACCGACACCCCCTGTGTTCTTACCGCCACTCATCGGTGCGTTCAGCTCGCCGAAACTGGCTAAAGTGCATGCCACTCACGCGCTCTGTCGCAGCTGCAGGCGCACAAGCTCACCGAGGAGTGCCAGTACCGCCTTGCTTCAGTGAGACACCCCATCGCCCTCCTCTCCTCCTCCACTTGCGGCCACGATCGGCGGCCACTTCTCCCACCCAGCGTTCTAAGAAAAAAGTTCAAACGAAAGTGAGGCGAAATGAATGTGCTCGAGCCGCCGGTATCAGCGAATTCAGGTCACAGTCTGCTTTTATGTACATCACACCTCCCCCTCCCTGCCCTAATGCAGCCCAGGAATGCCGTTGTGCGCTCTTCAGCGAGTAGGAGATATGGATTTAGTGGCCCGTGCGGCTACCAGCCTCGCCGATGAGTGGCTGCTTGCTACCGGGATTCCACGGTGGCGCGCGGTCGAGGCGCCATTGGGAGCAGTGGCGCTCGCCGGCTTAGCCCCTTGTCGCCCTTTTTCCCGAAGTTTCACAGACGCAGTCGCCTTGGTAGGAGCAGCCCGCCGTTTCGGTGAAGCGACGGGGGCGCTGGCTGCTGGATTGAAGGTGCCGCGTGTCAGCTCAATCATGTTTCGCGAGTAGTTCTCGATTTTCACCGAGGTTGGCTGGGCTGAAGTGGGGGTGACGTCAAGGGGCCCAAACATGCGATCCCCAACCGTGCAATGTTGTCGCTTTGGCGAGAGAGGCGGAGACGTGTACTGTGGATGGAATGCTGTGGTCTTGCGCGGCTCCGCACGCTGCTTGCGCGTTCCAAACTGCTCGTTCCATAGCTCTGGATCAAAGAGGAATGTCGCCAGCAGATTTTCCGTTTCGGCCGTAGTTCTCTGACGTCGCCCCAGGCCCCCGCATGGCGGGGCTGCGGCGCTACTACCCGCTCCCGCAGCACCGGCAGTGGAACTCATAGGATCAGCAAGCGGTGCTGGCAGCACTGGGGGGCGGCGGAGGTGTGTTTGGTTCTCAACAAAAGTTATTACCTCCTCCCACACTGAGGACGCTGCGTACGTCGGGGCCACGGAATCCCAGAGTTTTCCAGCGTAAACATCAGCTGCTTTTTCGACAAGCTCATACACAAGGTCCGCGCACATAGACTCCACTTCGCTCTGGAACGCGGCAATGGGGGATGCGAGGAGGGAAAAGTAACTCCGAGGGTGGCAAGGAATCTCGATTGAGCTGCACATCCTCACTTTGCTCTCGTCGGTTGGGCCAAAGGCGAAGGTTCTGTTGGTGCCGGCACCACCCACCATCGCGGCTGCGCTGGGCATGTTCGGCGATGACGGCGCTGGGGTGCCACGTGCTTGCCCCAGCGGTGGTGCACCTTTGGCAGACGGGGCCAGAGGCAGGCCTGCCTTAGCACTATCCTGCAAGGACGTTCCCAGCGACGCCGGCTGATCGACCACCCTAGGGGCCAGAGACAGAGCCATTTGAAGTGGTCGGGGTACGATCATCGAGCGGCAAAACAACGGCGCCGGGCCCCGTGCCCTTTCCGGTGACGGAGTTTGGCACATACCTATTTCAAAACCCGAGCCGTTCGCGACCGCGGAAGTGACAGATACGATGGTTACGGAAGAGTCTCGTGTTGGCCCGCTTGCCGCAGCTTCTACCACTGTGTGCATTTCTTGTCTCGGCGTGGCGCCTTCCATCGCCAGCTCCGAGCCTTTGGCAGACCTCTTTTTAGGTGAGCCGAAGCCACCATTCCCCTGGCGACCCGATCGCTTCACGGGCTTCGACACCGAGGCAGTGGACGCCGGGTATGCAACAATCCCAGGGTTCTCCTGCGCAGCTGGGCGACTCGCTAGCGGCTTTTCCTGCACGTAAGCACTGCCTTCAGTTGTGCTCGGGCCAGTAGTTTTCTCCTGCCATTCGATTCGCCGGCGGCGGCGCTGTACACCCTCATGGTGCAGCTGCTCGAGAAACCGTGGGGAGAAGAAGACGAACATATCGTCGTCACACTCAACGGAATCACTCTCGCCTCGGGCTGCCTGCTCTACCACCGTTTCCACTGCACCCCGCACCCCTTCTGTGCCACTCACGCTCTTTGCCCCCTCACGGGGACTTCCCTTCGCCGGCGCAACCGGCTTTGCTTCGTCGCTTGGACTGGCCGTTACGCTCTTTTTGTTAGACTTCTTTACCATAGTGCTCGGCTTTTCTGCCTCCCTAGGAGACCCAGCGGCGGCATGGGGCAGTGATGTGTCACCCCCCTTTCCCTTTGACTCCGCGAAGCCCCATTTGTTACCCGTCTCACCCGATGCACCAGGTGGAATGGCATTTCCTGCAGCCTGAGAATCGGCCTGGGTATCAGGTAGTACTGTAGGTATCCGGCGGAATGTCCGTTTCACTACTGGGATCATGAAAAGAAGCGCCCCAATGGCGTGGTCGACCGACGCAGTGACGGCGGCAGCTGCGGCTTCGCAGCGCGCAGCAAATGCCCGGCGGCCTTCAGTCGTCTCGAGAACCACACCCATAGGACTGCTCATCTGGCTGGGTATCGTAGCGGACGTTGGCGTCCCTTCGGTCTTTCGCGTCGGCAGTGGATAGGTGACGAAGCTGGTCGCAGGCCCTGCTTGCGGCCCAGAAGATGGCGAGACGCGCGACGGAGCCACCGCTCCACTTGCCGCATCTGCCGCAGTGGCGGGTACCGTAGTGACAGAAGGATGCGTGGGACAGATCGAGGAAGGTAGAATGAGTCGCGGAAGAAGCAGTAACGTTTCAGGGTGGAAGGCAACGCGAAGAGGGTCCCCACCACCGGCCCTCCCCCCCTCCGCCGCTCGAAACGTCTTCCGGAATGGGGTCTCACTGGAGCTACTCGCACACGACTCACTGTCCGGATTCGTATAACATGTGTGCGGCTGGTTCACATAGTATTGCGCAAACGACAGGTCTTGCAGCATCGCAGAGACCTCAGGGGTCGAGGTCACGGCGCTCTGCCTCACGGCTGAGGTTTGGGATGGAGGCAGCTGGGGCGAAGCGAGCAACTTCACCAGTTTCTGCCAAGCAGACACCACCGTGCCGGCTGTATAGCTGGGAGACTGTAGCGGGGCAAGCGCTGCTCCACCTGGAGCGCTTCGGTCTTTGGTGTAGGGCTTGACGAGCGCGCCGTCGGGTGAGTCGTGAAACTGAACATCGACTACGGCAACCGCAGCGTCAGTGTAACCCCGCAGAGCCATGTCCACATCTGGTGCACCACAGCGCGATGCGATCGCAAAGGAGTAATGCACGACTCGCTTGCTCTCCGGTACGATTCTCTGGTTTGGTAGCTGTGTCAACGGCGGTGAATGCGCACTCACCTCCCCATCGTGCGTTGCAGGGTTTGCAGCGTTGATGGAAATGGCTCCCTTTGACTTAAGCGGCGAATGTGCTCTCACTTCCCCTACACTGGCAACGAAAGCTTGGGCAGACCTCATTGGCACAAGCTGCGCCCCAGCCATTGACAGCGGAGAGGACGGATCAGCAACCTCAGGCTTGGGCTGGGCACCTCTCTTCGAGCTTGTCTTCTGGTCGACTCCCAGCGGCAGCGCCAGATCCGGGGGGCCATCCACCAGCGTGGACCCAGCGCATTCAGGGTTATCGAGGAGGTATAGCACGTACATGCAGCCCGGCCCCGTGCTACACAGTTCGAGCTGCGCATCGGTGCCACTGCAGACGGCATCAGCCGCGTCCGGCACAGAGCTGTTCAGCGAAAAGATATATGAAGTTCCAGTCGATGAATCGAAGACCTCTCTCGGCTCCACCGTGCCCGTGAGCTCTGTCTTGTCCGTTTCTGTTGCGGTGCCAGAAAAGAGTCCGCCGCCAAGTTCCGTCCCACTGAGTCCGTTAGGAGGGGGGAACCCAAATTGGCCCACTGGGACCGAATCACAGTCCAGGAACGGTGCTCGCCCGTCGGATGCCCCCATGGACCACGGCCAATGCCGAGGGTAACGAAAGAAGGTGAGTCTCTCCTCATGAAACTTTCGTCGGATGTAGGCCTGGACCACCGAGCTCGCCGCATCCAACTGCCGGACGTCTGGGAAGAACTGCGGCAGCTCCGGAAGTACGGGAGTCGACGCCGTGTGAGCGCGCAGGGAGTGGAAGGAGTGAGGAGAAGGAGAGGTCCCTAGCGTGGCTGCCCGGGTTTCGCCACCAGCCGTGACATCGCCGACAGGATGTGACGCCACTGCGGTGGCCGTCGCACGGTTCAGGGTGTGGGGACTAGCCATGGTGCTCTGAGTGTCCCGGGGGTACGAGTTACCTGCCTAGTGTGGCGTTGGTTAGCCCAATGGGTGTGGGATGGATGATCGCCGTTGGGAATGCAAGCTAGAGAAGGAGCGAGACGAGCAGAGCATTTACCGAGTACCGGACGTCTTAGGAAAGACGCACCGTGGCCGCAGCAGGAGAGCGGCAGGCCTGCCGCAGGAGCGGGCCCTCCCGGGGCGGGCCCAGTGCGCCTCTGCCGCCTCCGACCGTCTAACGGACAATCCACAGCCTGTTGGAGCGGCTGTGGTTCAGGCGCCGAGGTGGTGCGGATAGAACGCCCCCATAAGACACACCGCGCACCCTCTCCCCTCTCCCCTACTCCACCGTCCGGCCGCTCCAACAGGAGTGTCCTCTCCCCCCTCCCCTCTTCACCATTAATAATCCGAGTAGATCCTTAACGCACTAGCTTTTCTCGACCGTCGTGCTTCCCGATCCGTCTCGCCTTTTCGGCTGCATGAAGTCCAATCCGCACATGTTCGCCGCCCGCTTCGCACGTTCCAGGTCACTTTGCTTGACAGAGTACTCATTCATGAGGGCTCTGTAGTGCTCTAGCTGTGACTGAAGCAAAGTGTATTCAGAACCATCCCCCAGTAGTCCCTCAGGATCACTGCGAAGTTCATGGAAACGCTTCTCAAACGCGAAACTCTTCGCGTCTGTTCGGGTGGTCGTCGGTGCGCCAGTCGCCGCCACGCTGAACCGGAGAATTCCGCAACAGCGCCGCATCGTCGCTAGCTGAGTTGGCGCGCGTGGTGCCGGTGGCCTACCGCAATAACTCTGCACTCTATTAGAGGACGCATCCGTCACGGTTCCCCCGCACTCAGCAAAAACGAAAGCATGTTTGTGCGTGTTTCAAACGGTGAGAGAGAGGGGTTGGGAAATGATTCGTGTCTCGCTGAGTAACGTACATGACCAAAAGAGGGAGTGGTGGCTTCCTGTATGTGCGGCAGGACCCTTCATGAGGCGCCGCAGCCACGGTTCATCGCACCTCGTGTTACGCCTTGCGACGCCGGGGCACAGCGCCGGCGCTGCGGTGGTGAGTGGAAGAACGCAGAGGGTGGAGGGTCCTGAACGGGCCCTCGACGACACCACCGCCCACCCGAAGGTCAACATCACCGCTACCGCCGCGAATCCCTCCGGCGCGTCGCGAGTCCCTTCACACGGTCCGCCTGCGCCATATTACCCCGACCCCCAGCCGCCCCAGCATCCCCCCCCCAC
>PGOM01000015.1:199866-216766 GCA_002921335.1 Paratrypanosoma confusum | reverse complement strand
CCACCTCCCTCTCCACCTCCTTAACGTACCTGGACCCATCAGCACCGCACCCGCCATTGTTACACGTCAGAAAACAACGCTTAGCCATTCACCTTCACGTCTACTTGGGCTCCGGCGGAAACAGACGCCCGCCGTACCTTTATGCGCATCCTTTCTTAAATCCGCGGCCTAACCAACAACCACTCCGTCCTATACGGTGGAGAGAAACACCTTCTCGGGCTGAGCCACTACCTTTCCCCGCTCGTTGATGCACGCTACTTCAAGACCCACCTGTACCCCCGCACCAAGCGGCGGCTGATCACCACCATCTGTCACCGCGGTAGAGCATGGCTTCTCCGCGCTGACGGTAAGCCGCACCAGCCTTCCCGCGCTCTCCGAAGCACCGAGCGGCACGCACACCGGGCGATCTGTGAGAGGCACCATCAGACTACCTGTGCCACGCCCATCCTCCTGCACCCCATCAGCGACTGGTACAGGGGCGAAGAAGTACAGCAGTGCCTTCTGCGCTGAATTACCTGACGGCCCATCAATCTCCACCACAACCTCTGCCGGAAGAATGGCGTGGGCGGGTAGAACCTGAACAAGTTTGTCGCTCGGAACGCGAACCGTCTGATCGGGTGAGCGGGTTGCCTCGTCTACGATCGCGGCCATCTCCGCCGTCGTTCCAATAAACAAGTTCACCGAGGCATGGAGCTGGCGCAAGTGAATCACATCCTCCACGGGCTCAGGAATACAGTCCTTCACAGGACTCTCGTCGGCGATTCCTGACTTCGTAGACGACCGCTCTGTTACGTAAGAAACTACATGAGATGGCAGAATGCCTTGCAGGAGGTCCTCCAGCGCCCCCGGTGCGAGGGAGCCAGGCTCGTTGGCCACGTCCGCAGCGGTGTCGGCTTCACCGCTGGCTGCCTTGCCCCCGCCGCCTTTTCCCTTCGAGCTACCGCCGCCACCACCTCCCTTTTGCTTCTTTTTCCCACCGGCCTTGCCTTTCTTTCCGGAAGATGTCGCTGCCGTCTGAGTCGGCGATGAGGGTGCTTTTTCTGGAGCCCGTTGCTTCGGTCCGAGGCGCTTTGCCGACTTCTCATTCTGAAAGTGTAGCAGAGATACGACGCTCTCCAGGCACGCTCCCACTGCGAACACTTCATCTGCAGCAGCAGCCGAGCCGTTGTCAATGACTGGCACGGTAAAGGTATTCGTCTCCGCGGCTCCCTCATCAGCCGTGGCGGCGCTTTGCTGGAAGCAGTGCCGGTACTTGCTGGTGACCGAGGCCCCACTGGACGCGGCAGGCGTAGTGGGGCTGCCTTGCGCTGGTGAGCCAGTGGGGATATTGAGAAAGAGGGACTTCAGATGCGCTGCAACGACAGGGACGCGGCACATACCGCCGGCCAGAATGACCCCACCGATCTTCATCGAATCGTCGACGACAGCGCCGCTCGCTCCCTTTGCCGCATCAAGGTACTGCGAAAAATCGTCGAGAAGCGATGCAATGACTGCAGTGACGCCGTCCATCAGGCTCAACTCCTGCCGCACCCAGTTCTCAAAGCGCATCTTCGTCAGAAGCTGCGGGTCGTTGAGGTCCACACCCTCGTGGAATGCCTCCAGCTCCACCCCGGTCTGCGCTGCGCTAGACAGGGTGATTTTCTTCTCTTCCGACAGCAACTGCAGCTTCCGCCTGGAGCGGAGACTGATATCCGTGACCTGGCGGATGCCAAGCATCCGTGAGTTCTTCTTGATAAACGCATCGGTAATGTTTGCGGAGAGAAGCATATCAATCGCCGCACCACTCCCAGCAAGCGCACCGTATTCAGTGCGGGTGCCCGCCGCTGACACACTGTCCTTCGCAAAACTTGTCGGCGGGGCCCTTAAAAAATGCAGCCGGTGAGGCCCCGATGCCGCACTTGCGTCACCTGCGTCGGACTTGCGGGAGAGGATCACTAGACCATTCTCCACCGGGCACAAGCTCACGGAGAGGCCGTGCACTCCCCAGTCGATCACCATCACTACACCCGAGAAGAAGTGCGGCGGCGGAAACACACTCGCCTCCAGCGGGTTCGAGAGAGGTGAGCTCCCTGTCCCACTCGGCCCCCACAGCAGCGCTGGGGGAGGTGCAAGAAAACAAGAGGAAATTGCCGCGGGAATTTTCCCACTTGGCCCGGCCTGCAGCGCCGTCGCCTGCTTGAACGCATCCGCCCCGAGGATCGCGCACACGTCGGAGAAAAGGACTTCCACCGACACGGTGCACGAGGAGAATGCCGACTTCGCAAAGCAGGCGTAGATCCACTCCAGCGCCTCCTGCTCGCGGAAGAACGGCTCCAGCAGCTGCGGTGTGGTGCCAGCGACTCGATCATCGATCAGTTGAAAAAGGTACCGCGGTAAGGAAAGCGTGACGAAAAGAGTGCGCGTCGAGACGGCTTCGGAGGGCGCTTCGGACGTAGGTGATGATACACCAGGCGCCGCCGTCGACGACAGGTTACACGCCGCGTCAACGGTCGACTCCTTCACATGGTTAAGGAAGTCCACGAACAAGTCGTTGACGTCGACAAAAGCGCTGGAGAAGATGCGCTCCTCGTCAATCTCAGCATCATCTTCGTCCTCCGGCAGCAGCAGTGGGTCGACAAAACCGTAACAAACTTGCGGCCCAGCTTCCGTTTTCCGCGTCCACTTGCGTATGCTGCAGCACGCACTGAACTGCTTTTTAATCACCCTTTCCAGATTCTCAAGGATAGGTCCGCCGGATTCGCAGCAGTCACTGTCTCCCTGGCACGCGGCGCGAGATGCGGCCTTGGCTGCGGCAGCTGCTGCCGCAAAGGAGAAGACGGAGGGTACCACATGGTCTGCCTTTCGCGGGAACACTTGCTTGGCGTCATTACCATACAGAAGGGAGTAATGTGGCTTTGGCATTCCATCCGTAGTCGGGGTCACTGGCTCGACCACAGCTGGCGCGTCGTGGCTTTCGCAGAATGCGACAAAAGTCGGGGTACTCCGCGATCCACTGGCATTTGCCACTACTTCAACGCGCTGGCTCTGCTTCGATGAAACAGCAACGATGGTGCTGCTGGCGCCAAGCGAAATGCCAACCGCATAGTATGTTGTGGCAGCGACCGTGGCAGGTGATGCATCAACCCCCATCCCTGCATTCGGATCCTTGTAAGCTCGAGACATTACGAGGTTGGCGATTGAGGTCACAGACTACCGCTTGTGTTCGTTTGAGCATCTCACTCACCGCATAGGACCGCGTCTCCCCCACCACTCCCAACATACCAGCTACCACCTCGATCAGGGTGGGCAAAGTGCCTCATATGATAGAAGTGCATTTCCAGCACCGGCCAAGTGGTATTGCGTAGGGTCCGCGCCCAGCGAACCGCACGGTTCCCACCACTTCCTCTCATACACACATTCCCCGGTTCAGCAGCATACGGTTCTCGGTTCAGGGAATTCAGTAGGGAACGGTAGTGATCAAGAGCAGGATTCAACTCTCCACTCGTGGCCTTAGGGCGACTGTACCTACCAGGCAGCCAGAGAAAGTCGCAGTCGAGTGTGGATGCGTGGAGAAAGAAAGAGTTGCGGGGGGGGGGGGAGGTGAGGTGAAAGTGCTGGGGATGGTAGAAGCAAAAGAGAGAGAAGTATGAATGTGTTACAGTAGTGCACAGTCTGGCCGTTCACTACACGCGGCGCTGCAGCTGCTCTTGGCGGCGCACCTCGTACGTATCAATACTCTCCAGCTCCTTCGTGATGTCCGAGAGAAACGATGCGATTTCATCGACCTCATTGACGGCCTTCGCACTGGATTCATCCATAACGATCGCTGGCTCTCCGTGATTTCCGCTGACCCAGCGATGCGGTCTATCAGTTTTGGTGGTTGCTGCCTGAGCAGCTTCCGTGGCACCGGAGTTCGAACGCTCAGTATTGGGGACTTGACCTTCTCTCCGGGAGTCGTTCATGTCCTCGGCAAAAGTTACGGTGCGTTTTCCGGAGCCGGATGCGCGAGTGCGTGGATCCGAGTGGTTAGGTGCGACCGACCACTCACCACTGTCACACTGTCGTTGCCCGCTGGGGGGCTGCAGCTGCTTTGCAGGGGCATCCCCAACACCATCACCTTCCGCGCGTGGCTGTGAACCGTTTGGTGGCGCTTGCTGATGCTGCTGCTGTTGCATCCAGTACTGCCGAGCCAGTCGCTGCGGCGAGCTGCTTCCGAAGAGAGGGGAGCCGTTTCCCCCGACCGGACTGCGATTGATCGACCGAAGGCTGCCAAGGCCCACGTCCCCTTCCGTTCCCCAGGCCCTGACGTGAGCCGCGCTTCGAGATCCACTTCCGCTGATGGCACCGAGCGACGATAATGCCGGTGACGACGATGTGCCTAGCTTGCTCTCTCCGTCCCCCACAAACGCAGGCTGGTGCTCGTCCATGATTCGAAGCATCTCTTGCAATTGCATGTCTTGCTTCTTCAATCGCTTCTCCAGTGTTTCTACCACCTTCGCGTGTTGCTCCGTCAGTGACTGGGTCTGTTCCTCGACGAAAAGTCTCTGGCGCTTCTCCGCCAGAAGCACCTGGCGAAGATTGTTCAGCTCTGCATCCCGGCGATTTCCCACCCCATCAGCATCGCCTCCGGCTCCAGCGTGAAGGGCACCGGCCTCTCCAGGTGCGGCACCGGATGAACTCGCCGATGGCATCGATGAGGTGGACAGGTTCCACATTCGCTCCAGCGCGTCCAGGGCGTCAGATTCGGTGCGCAACCCTTCTCTCACGCGACCGGCGTCACTAGTCCCAGAGGCCACTGCGGCTGCGGCTTCCAACACGCGAATTCTCTCCCGCAACTTTTGATTCTCTTCTTTCAACGAGCTGCTCTGGGCCTCGGCACGGGACGCTCGCTGACTGAGCTCCCCGACGCGCTCCGAGAAGTGCGCTTCCACACGCCGCACGATCCTTTCAATTTCCTGCGCCCGAAGCATGGCCTGTCCTGTGGCAGCTGCGGCGTCTCTGCTCGGTTCAGCACGCGAGGTGCTCGCGGAGGCTTGACCCGAGTTGCCTCCTCCACCACTCGACGTCAGCTGCTGCTGCTGCTGGTGTTGCAGGTGCATCGCGATGCTCTGGCTGATTTCGACTAGTTCGGAGAGGAGAACGTTCACTGCCGCTATTGTATCGCTCGGTCCACCGTGCATACTTGCTGCGTCATGGTGCGCCGATACAGCCCCCGCTAAGTGCATACTTCGGTTCAGCGGGGTTGGTGGACGCACCATTGGGGAGGTAAAGAGCGAGGAGGTGGCGCTTCCCAATGGAGTCGCAAAGCGTTCACGCCCGCCGAACTCCACATCTCTACGGCCATTCGGTCCTGGTACGGGCGGCTGGCGTGAGGTATCAGGCGTACGCCCTACCGCTTCCATGCGACGCGGACGGTGGTACCGGCTGTCACTCGTCGTTGGTCCATAGATCGGCCCCATCCCACCGTTGCGCTGCACTGGAGAGTCATTCATCTTCCGCGGCCGTGACTGTCGTCGCGAGTGGCTAGCAGCGTAACCTTCTTGCGCTCGCCGCGCACTGGAAGACCTCTGCGAGGAACCATACACGCCGAACACCACTCCTCCGGAATTCCCACTAGCTGGGGGTGCTCGGCTGTGCATCACACACGCCAGCGCCCGTGGTGCACTTGCAGTGGTTTGGAAGCGCAAGCAGCTGTGCGTGGACCTACTTCTGGTCACTGAAGTGTGAGGCAGAAAAACAGCCCAGGAAAGGGGGCACAGCGTTGAGGGAAGGGGGGGGGAAGAGAATCCCGAGTTACCACGTGGAAAACAAGCTGTGATTTCTATGTGATACGTTAGCCGTTGCCTGCCACACCGCTGCGTTGGAGTCCCACGAGCTGCTGAGGACTCGTTGGAGAAACGGAAACGTGCGAGATGCAGTAGAGATCCAGCGCCATTGTCCTTCTCATGCTTTCCACACACGCACCCACCCAATCCCTTGGCTCCCTCTTGTCACAGCCAATCCCGCATCCCCCATCATCCATTCAACTGAACTAGCACAGGCTTTTTTTAATGTTAATCTATGGTTTCCTATGAAGGAAAAAAAACAGCCAGCATCTCACCTGCGTCGTCTGACGGGGCAGTTGTGCGGTGCCTAGGAGGAGAAGAAGGAGAACCGAGCGATAGCCGCTCTGAGTGGTGGGCTGTGTCTCAGAAAAGGGTGGCACGGGGAACTGGCATTGGTGGCGTTTCGAGGAGGGGCGGTGCGAAGAGGCGGGCCGTGACGGGGACGGTATAGGAGGGCACGGCCTGCGACGAAGAGCGTGATGGAGTGGCGAGCAGCCGAATGCCCAGTGCGACGGCGGCATGTCCTCGAGCTCCCCCATCCCAACCAACCGTCCACCCAGGTACCTCCTCTGGCCACAACAGCGACATCGGTACCGGCGCAGCGCGCACGGGAAAATCAGGTTATACTGCAGAACGCTGTCCTGCACCTACTCCTTTGCGAGCTTGTCCTTCTTGTCCTTCTTGCTCTTCTTGTCCTTCTTGTCCTTTTTGCTCTTCTTGTCCTTCTTGCCGCTCTTGGTCCCCTTCGCGCCATCCTCCACCCGCTGCTTCTTTCTCTTCGCATTCCGCTCGTCCTCGTCGGAATTCGAGACCTCGCCATCGTCAGAGCCATCGTTGCTTTCATCGAAGTCAAAGTCGCTCTCTTCGTCTTCGTCGTCACCCGTGTCGGAATCATCGCTGGCCACTTCACCCTGGTCATCATCGTCGTCATCACTGTCACCCTCGTCATCATCGCCGTCGGCCTCCATTCCATGGCGCACCACTTTCACGCGAGTCTCGAGGTACTTGAGGAGATTGTCCTTTTCAGCCTTATCGACGGAGGAAAACAGAACTTTTTCCGCCCCCGCGCCGCGCGCGGTAGGGCCCGCTGCCCTAATGACGAAAACCTCCAGCTGGAAGGTGGAGACACCGCTGTTTGCCTCGTCCACCTCGACGCCGTCTACGTCTGTGAACAGAATGCGGGTCGCGGGGCGGTGCAAGAACAGTAGGCCCGAGTTGACAACGTACAACAGGCCCTCGCTGCCCTTGTGCAGGCATCGAATCACAGAGTGCTGCTGCCCAGTGAGCATGGAGCGGTACTTGCTGTTCTTTCCTCCGAGGGCCTGCACCGCAGGCGAGCCGGGCAACGACGAGTCAGGCTGAAGCGAGGCGACAGCCTTGAAGACGCGCACGAGCACCTCACTGACCTTCCCATGCATCGTAGGCGTCAGCAGAGCCGTCTCGGCTCCGTCCTCCGTCGCCTCCTTTCCACTACCTGGCGCTGCCGACGATATGCCAAGAGCGGCGTTGATTTCGGGCTGCGAAGAAATTTCGCATTTCCACGGAAACTCAGCGCTGATGCTCGCTCCAGCGGGACACGATATCACAACGTGTGCGTACGTTGTCGTTCGCACTTGCACTGGGGTCTTGAGAATGACCACGACGTACTGCGCCAGATCCTCGCTGCCATCGTCCGCGCCAGCCTCGCCGTGTCCGCTATTCTTTGAAAAAGTGGTCGGTATGTCGCAAAGAAACAGCTGGGATATGTTCCAGAGCGGGATGGCGAAGGCGGTTCCCTGCTTTCGGCTGTCCGAGAAGGAAACCGCGAAGTTGGTAAGGGTGATCGTAAACTTCCCCGACGGATACGACACAGGGACGTCCTCAAACACCGCTAGTTTCACCTCCTTCGCTGCAGTTCCTTCCGCGCCGCCGCGCTGGCGCACAAAGGCGGCCTGACGCTCATCGCTACCGAGTCCGCGCAGCAGTGCTGACCCGCTCATACCACCGCCGCTCTGCCGCAGCCTCCCTTGGATCTGCTGGAGAAGCTCCTTGCCGGCCTCCTCGGTCTGTTCAAACCCAACACACGTCGATGGAACCGCGAAGCGAATGGAGAGGAGCTCCAAACCGACAGAGCTCGCCCCAGCAGCCGTCCCCGACTGGAGCTGGATGCTAACATCATTCTTTGTCGTGCCGCTCGCGGATGCAATTGCAGTCAGCGGAATGTTGAAGCGCGGCGTAGCGGTGGCGGGGGTGGCCACTGAGCCGCGGCCTTTCGGAACCGCGTGAAAGCTCACGCCGCTCTCATCTGCCCGCAGAAGCCCCCAGTTCTCCACCGGCACGACTCCCGCAGGGGCTGCCATCGACGCTACCAGGCAGCGAACTCAAGCGAGCACGGAGTCACACACCGCCAGAAACAAACTACCCGACAGCCTCGCACCGACCACAAGTCCTGCTCCAACATACCGCAACGCTCCTCACCCACTCGCCGTCTCACGGTACCAATCCAGCACCTCCCTTAGCAATCACTCGGCGCACATCAGCAGGGGTAGGTGGGAGTAGAGTGCAGTCGTAGGCAGCACACGATCAGGACATGCCCTGCAGTTCCCCTAAGCCGTTCTCCAGAATATCGCCCGCACCTGATCAGATCACAGCAGCACGCGCGAAGCAACTTGGGGCAGCCGGAGCAAACCCAGCGGCCTTCAGAGGACGAGTCCTCCCTCACATCCACTCTTTTTCTCCGCACGCGCTCGAGCACCTACGTACTTGCCTGCCCCAGAGCACAGCGGCTGCTTCTACCGTGGCTACTTTGGGGAGAGGGGAGTGGGGAAGAGCTGACCTCCAAAGAAGGAAACCGTCCATTTCACCTCTCGACCACTCCCCGGAGCCGTAGAAGGAGGGCACGGGGCACCGTACCGAGAAGAAACTGCATAGTAGCCTCCCGAACCCGCTCCCACCCAATGAGCAGCTCTGTGCACCCCTGGTGAACAGCTACCACCTCCTCCACACCATGAACAGAAAAACAACAACAACAACAGCACACCCGTTCATTTGTAAATGCATCCCATAGAACAAAAGCAAGGCGCTTTCAACAACGCGCAGAATCCAACCTCACCCTTATTCCCAGTCCGTGCGGGCAACGAGACGCCGATTGGGTTGCTTTTTATGGAACAATGCACCACTTCCCCAGGATCACGCTCACCTGAGCACTTTCATCGGAAACAAGTGCTACGTGCACAGTCCACTATTCCACGTCATTACACACGCGCGCCGTTCGTCGCTTCTCGAGTTTGAGAAAGCGTACGGAGGCATTCTCTTCCCAAGAAACGCTCCAAGGAAGATGTGGTGCAGAGGCGGGTACCAGCTACCTTGCCTCTACCTGTGGAGTCTCAGCCATCTCAGCGTCAAACCCACACTGCTGCTCGGAAGCAGCACTTTCATAAATGGTATTGTGGAAGAGCCTGGGTATGGAGATTAAGGGAAGTAGCATCGCACCTAGAGTATTGTTGAGATCGGGGGTAGCTTGTCGAGTAAGTTGTCAACACGTTTCGACACTTGCTCCACGCGAATGGCCATGATGATGCAGACGATTAGCACCACAAGCAAAAGTAGCGTGTTTAACACCGTAAGTCCGAACTCTAGGCATGACCGCTGCTCCCCCAGCGGTAGCTGTTCCCCACGCTCAAAGTTCCCTGAGGACTGCCACACGTCGTTGTGCCCCACGTTTACTGCACTGCCTCGCAGCAGTGGGGCAGAAGGGGTGTAGCCGCCGTCCGTATGGCTACTCTGCCCCGTTCCCTGGGCTTGCCGAGGACGACGGCCGTCCACATCATCCCCATTTTGAGGACCTTTACAGGTCCTCACTCGCATGCTCTGCCCACGCTGCCAGTCCGATATAACAGGAGAAAAGCCTGGTTTAGGCTGCGGGGCCACCGAACTCGATTTTTCTGTCACCCGCGTCACCTCTGCAGACGGATGCGCGGCATCCACGCCAGTGCTGTCCCCGCAGTGAAGCGTTGAGGAGCGGTGCCGTTGCACCTCCGGCCGCGGTGAAAAACCCTCCACAGAAGAGGAGTACAGCCTCGCGGACACTTGCTGACTCTCTGCTCCCCCAGCGTCACTAATGCCGTCCGCTTCCGCATCTAAGCTAGCTGAGGTGTTGGAAATGAGGGACGGATGTGGCTTTCGGGAGTCCATGGTGAGCTCAGGGGTCTGCTGGTCGTCGAAAAAGAACGTTACCTGCTCGAGCGCTTGCTGTTGCGTGGGTGCTGTCACTCCCGTTAGCTTCCCATGCACGTCACCGGCAGCATCATTTCCCACGGCAGCCGTGACGTACGTCGTCATCTGCCCTTTCAAGCGCTGTGAGATAGTGTCCATAGCCGCCTTAGCGTTTTTCTCTGGTTTGATGCGGAGCCGAACCTTGTCGCTAGCACACGTGCGCCAGTTTACAATGGTTTAAAGTGATGTTGGTAAGCGTGGAAAGGCCATCAATGAAAGAAAATAAGTCACTGAACGTAAGGGAAAGCTCAAGGTAGGACACCGCATGGCGGTGTATTGCATCAGGTAAGAGCGCCGGGATTTTCAACAGAAAAAGTCCCATATGGTCGCACCTTCCACTGGTCGCGGCGCCGAGGACAGTCAGCCACGCACAACCTATTCCACCACTGTCATCCCCCCCTCCCCATCGTTTGATGTCGATCCACCTTGTCAGCGCATACACCAAGGTTGCAGCTTCCAATCCCCCTCCCCATGTGACTGGAGCTGCCAATTGAACGCCACGCGAGTTCAGGTTCGGGCGTATGTGGTGGTGCTGGTAAGGCGTGAGAGGAGGGAGGAGGGGGGGGGTACAAGGCACTAACGCACGCTAGAGAAGTTGGTTCACAAGAATCGCGGCAATGAGAAATATTGCCAGGTAAAACCAGCTCCATCTTAGGTATGACACGACAACTTTTTCTTGCTGGTTTAGCTGCGGGGGCGTCTTAAGCTCCCACAACATCTCCCCAGCGATGTCATTGATACCAAAGTGAAGTCCCATAAGTTTTTCGGAAGCCGCCAGCAAAGCGGGGTCGTCATTGAACTGCTCCTCGAATATCCTCTTGATCTGCGGATTTACTGCGAGAGAGGCGGCCGAGAGAGAGGAGGCCGCATCTACCGCCGCTGAGTACGCCTCCCGATCCAGCTCCATATTTAGCCGCTCATACAGAGGATTCCGGCGTGAGTCCTTGGCTCCGTTCATGCTGTCAGCATTGGAAGGCGTGCGAATCTTTCGGCGAAACGGACGCCCGTTAGCTAGCTGGTGAAGCAGTGCGTGTAGCAACCTGCGCTTCTCGTGGATGCTGCGGCGCACATGCCCTGCTGGGTGCGACTGCTGCATCGCAAGCAACCGCTTCTCTTGCTGCCAATGCGTCTCACGCAGAAACTGCTCCAGCTCCGGTGTCAAATCCGCAATCAATGCTTCACCTTTTTCCGGAAATGCTTTTTGACTAGGATCTACGTTGTCGTCAACCTCCTCATGCAGTTTCACATCATCCGTCAGGTCACGTTTCTTCTTATCTAGCAGGGCCTCCAGTTTTCTTTGCTGCTGCTGTGCCAGCTGCATCACACGGGAGGAAAAGTCACCCATTTCGTGTTTCGCCAAATCCAAAATTCCCTGCCGCTCACTTGTGGGGCAGCCCGATGCACTGGCAGGTGCCACTGTTGATCTTCCACAGGGAGTCTCAGTCTTTTCTGTGGTGGTAAGCCGGTTCAAAAGCTTCTGCCGAAGCCGAAGTACAAGCTGTTCAATTGGACCGTTCGAGACGGCAAAGGAGTCCAACTCCTCACCACCACGGGACGGGGAGCCTGTCAGCGTACCACGGTCGACCTCAGAGGCAAGACCGCGGTCGCTGGCGTGTGAGGTGCTGAAAACCGCGTCACGCTCGACGTCCCCGTCGCCGCGTAGAACCTCCCAGATGCGCTTCAGCGGCAGCGATGTTTGGAAGCCGACTTGGAGAACGTCGCTCAGCAGATCAAAAGCATTGTAATCCACTTCCAGTGGCGCCAGGAGAGACACGTTTTCACTGTGCTGTTCGCCAGTCGGTTGGATCCCCGGCCGCTCGGGCCAGTTCTGATTCCCCCGGGTGTGGGGACGAAGTGGGGTCAGCGCCTCTACGCGCGACTTGCTGCCAGAGTAGTCAAGATGCAGAGCACCCGTACTCGCACGGCTGACATGGTCAAGCGACACCCCAGTCATAGGAAGCTGCGTCGTCAGCCATGCGGAGGAGAAAAAGGGGATGCGGTACTTCTGCAGTCGCCTGCGGTGCAACAGCACCTCCTTCGGATCGATGTGCGATGCGAGGTACATAGTGAGTGCGTCTAGCCATGCAAACGCCACTTTTTCAGCAGACACCTCGGCCTTCCATCGGCTAAATTTCCGCCGCCTCTTCGCCTGCGGGCTACCCGTAGCGGCTACTGCTGCGGCCGTTTGTGCGGGTGGATCTGGCGATGGGGGTACAGCCGCGTTTGACCCGCCTTGGCTGCGCTCCGGCCCCTCAGTTGCATGTGGAATATCCTTTCGGCTGCCATTTGAGGCTATCTGCGCCGTATCATCGGCTGAACATTCGCAAAGTGCCACTTTGAGCCCGTCACCCGGAAGGCATTCCTTGAGACAACTTGGGGAGCCTGAGGGGACTGGTGATCGGCACTCGCGGTCCAAGTCGCACACCGGTGCGCCATTGCCTGTATTGAGCTTGAGGCCAGGGGCACGAGAGCCGCTCGGCTGGGACAAAGCTGAGGGAGATGCCTTCACGGGTGACTGTGCAGAGCCCACCTTCTTGCTCGCATCTCTAGACGTGTTGGCCGACGTGTCATTCGTACTTTCGAAGAAGCAGAGGTCGTCCTCGTCGTCGTTGTCGTCTGCGTCTACATCGCTGTCGTCGTAGCTGTCACTACTGAGGTGCTCGTCGTCAGGTGCAGGCCGCAGATGCGAGTTGGGATTGGGCCTCCGTGCCTCGCTCGGTGACAAGAGAGACCGGTTGGAACTCTGTATGGTGACTATCGGGTCGTGGGTATCTTCCCCCCGTGCTTCCACCTCTCCCTCTTCTTCCTGCGCGCCTCTCTGCCGCTGGTGATGGTGGTGAGCAATACGCATCATTCGCGCCTTCTCCGGAAAGCAGGCAAGACCCGAAAACACGGGCACCTCCTTCCCCTCCCATATGTGGCCGCTTGCCGTGCGGTGCTCCGAGGCACGGTTGCCAGCTCCGCTGCCTCCATCATCCGCGGCAGATCCCACGTCGCCCTCGCCTGCATGGCTACTGCTGTACATGCTGTTGAACATCGCCTCACCCGTTCCGTCAGGATCGAACTCTAGAAGGAACGCTGTGTGGCGTCTCAAAAATGTCATTCGAGCCAAAAAGCGCTTTTCTGCTTCGTTACGCAGCTTTCGCTTTGACTGGGAGATGCGCTTGAGCAGGGGCATGTTTGTTTCCAATGAGTAGAAGAAGAGGATATCCATCATGTTCTCTTTTGCCAGAAACAGACGCTCCTGGAGCTTACGGCACTCATCACGCTCACGCGCGTCTGCTAGAGGAATATACATTTCCGTCTCAGGATCGAACTCCCGCCTGCCTTCATGACCTACGCCCTGAGAGAAAAACGCCTGTTGCGCCCGGCCGCTTTGAGTGGCCGGGGTCAATCCACCTAATAGGTGCGTGTGTGCGCCCTTTGGGGTGGCGCTCGCCCGCGCAGCAGGTTTTGCGCCACGGGGCGATGAAGTAGCGTCCGCTCGCGTGCCGGAGGCGATTTGGTTCGACTTCGGGGCCTCCGCAGTACTGCGGCGCCACGGAAGGAAAAAAGAGCCCACGTGCTTCAGCCCATACACCACCTTTCGGTTCCATTGCCGGATTCGGTGGGTGATCTTCGTGTTGGACAGCGGGGCAGGTGGCGGCTCCCGAATCTGTTCTGGCTCCATTGTGGCCCGAGCGGCACCGCTGCGCCGCGTCAACGGTGGTTGCGTACCTCGAGGTACGTCGCTCACCCTCGTCGGGTGAGCCGCTGTAACAGGAGATGGTGACGCGGGTGCTGGCTCGGGGCCTTCCCGCGCTCGCTTTGTATGCGCCTGCATCACATGCACCAGTGCGTCGAGGCTCGCGTCGTCTCGAGCGGGATGCTGCGTAAGCTGCGGGATGGGGACCTCATCAATGAAACCGAACGAGGTCGGAAGGGATTGCTTCTGCCTCAGCCGTCGGAATTCTCGAAGCCGCAACAAATCCAGCTGTGTTTTGACGTACAGTGACATCAGCTCCATCATCGAGGCCTCCACGTCGGCAACGGTCACGTGGCTGAAGTGCTTCCAGGACGTCATGGAGTACATGAGCGACATGGAAGAGAGCGACGCTGGTGCAACCTGAGGGACGGACACTGCCGGCGATCTCAGCGTCAGCACCCCGACCTGCTCTCCCATCACATCGTGCTGCTCGTAGAGTCCGACACCGGGGCTTCCCTGGGCGTCGGCGTGAAGCGGGTCCATTGGGAAGCCATCGTGGCTGGCCCTTACCCCCCAGTCGGGATACTTTGTCGACGCCTGTGTCTCACCGAGGCCGACCCACGACGCCACGGTGTGCCACCAACGTGGGGTTTTCGCGAAGGACACCAGCAGCGCCCACCAGCCAGGTGACTGGTGACGACCTTCGCTGGTCGCCCACGGCCGCAGCAGGACGGATTCGCTGACCACGTTCCACTTTCCCATCGACGTTGCCACGGCTGACAATGTCTCTTCCGGCAAGGTATCGAAAAGAATCCGATTCAGCGGGTCACGGCTGCCGAGTCTGCGCTCGTAGCTGAAGGCCTTGAGGACCGTGAGCACTTTTTCCGTCGCGGTTGGAGGCGGGATCAGTAGCGCAAACACGCTCTGCGGGGTACCCAGGGACCACAGGGCGACCCATAAGATGGCAAGCGTCACCATCGCACGAAGAAAGCCCTCGCAGAAGCAGAACGACCACAGATCGCACAGCCGCTGGAACAGCATTACGACGACGTAGAGTGTCATGCGGCCGGGGGAGCAACCACTCTCGCAGTGTGCTGCACTCAGCCCTGCCGAGCCTTTCGTACCGCCCCCATCGGCCGAGCTACGACCAAAGCTGGCGCCATAATCATCGTTGTGAAAGCTGCCCGTCGGTGCACGGCGCCGTGCGCCCCCCTGCGAGCTGGCGCTTTGCGACGGAAGGGTGTAGCCACTACGCCGCAATGAAGGCGGGCCCGTTCGCTTTCTGGGCGCCCGTGTCTCTCCCGTGACGCTACTGCTGCTCTTCCCCATGGAGCGGTCTCCAAGAGGATTGGAGTCAAGTGGCCTGAGCAACCCCCTCGGCGATGTAGCCATGCCCTGGCGATCCACCGGGCCACTGTCCCCGGTCCTTGGCACCCGTGCGCCACCGTTGGTGGACGGCACGGAGGCGGGACCGTCAAAGCCATCCTCCGCGTCATAGCTGTCGATGTCCTCGCGACGTCGTTTCACCGGGGACTGCGCCGGTTCCGACTGAGGCTTCGTTTCGCTACTCTTCGATGCCGCTGTCCTGTTCTCGTTGGCCTTACTAGCTCGCGTTCCCTTCAGAGCACCAGGGATCGCTGCCATGGTTGCGCGAAAGAACCCCTCCTTGGCCCCCTCCACGCCCCCTTTCCTCGGCTTGCTTTCTGCACCACGTGGAGCGGGGGCCGCCCCATCATCCACAGCACTGGGTTTCCCAATAACGGGCTCACGTGGCTCCTCAGATCTGGGATTGATCCGTCCCCCAACGATGCCAGGTTCCTCCTCGACAGAGCTCTCATCGCTGTTTAGTGCAATAGGTCTTTGCTTTTTTGAGCCCCCATCGCTGCTTTCATTGGCTGATTTCATCAGCTTGTCTTCGTTCAGTCGGTTTCTGTAGCTCTGAAACGTCTTGGTTAGGTTGTCCTCCACCGCCAACAAGTCCTTGAATCCATAAAAAGTGTACTTTTGCGTGGCAGTACGCTCGTTGCTGGAAGTCTCGGTACCCTCTAGCGCATCTCCCTTATTCATGTACACAACAAGGACGCTGGTGGGCGTTCCTTTGATGTGCTTGGTCGCAAGAGAGAAGCTTTTTACCCCCCTCCACGGAATGTCGAGGCGATACAACGCGGACGTAAAGTAGCATTCTGTGGGTCCCACACAAAGGCGACCCTGGTAGTTTTGGTACGAGCAGGTGTACTGCTGCATCGAAGCTGGCCACGTGGCCAACTGTAGCTGTGGTGGGCCGTCAACTGGCGATGTGGGAAGTAAGGGCGGCGAGGGTCACAAAGTGCTGCGCGGCACCCCGGCGTGTCGAGCGTGGATTGAGAGAAGAACGCTAGAGAACCCCTGTCGCAGACACAGCGCCGCGACTGAGCCGCAGCCGCAGCCCGGATGGGCTCTGTGTGCTTAATATGGACCAGAGCTGTGCCCTGCCCTCTCCCCTCCCCCCACTCCCCCTCCACGCCTCTCTGGTGCTGAAGGGACAAGGAGCCGTCTAAGTGCGAGAAACAAAGCTTTCCTGCCCCACTCGGTGCTGTTAGAGAAGTGAAATGAGCTGACGGAAAGTGGGTGCTAGAGAGCCGAGTACCACGTGTTTCCAAGGCAACGAGCTCAAAGCCCAGACGCAGTGCGGGTTTATCAGGGCCTCCACAGGCGGCACGCGGCAACCCCTTTACGGCACACCTTCCTCTTCCCCCGCAGCGCTGTGCCCCAGCGGGGTGAAATGACCGATGCGCACCATGGCGATGGGCTCAATGAAGCGCGCGCGCTGCGGTGCAATGACATAGCTAAAGAGCGAGAGAACGCCTCAGCACACCACCGCTGCCACAGCTTCAGCTCCAGCTGCCTCGCGCCGCCCCATATCCCAGCGCACTCGACACACGCCCTCGTCCTGTGTTACAGCTCAGCAGCACAGTCATTCCACCGATCTCACTCCATCCACATAAATATCCAAAATCTCGGCATTGCTTTCACACCAATGACCCCCTCCCCCGAAAAAAAACACCCTTCCTTATCGCGTATGAAAGGAACAGGGACAGTGCTGCGTGTGATACGGTGCAGCACAAGAGGGTTAGTGGTGAGAGAGGGGGGGGGAAAGGAGGGGGTGGGAACTGTCTCT
>PGOM01000015.1:185430-199841 GCA_002921335.1 Paratrypanosoma confusum | reverse complement strand
TTGCAAGCATACAGCACCCACCTACCCACCCACCCCCACGTGCTGATTCGCTGCGTGGCCGTGGCAAAGAAGCTCCAAAAAAAAACATCAGTACAATAGGAAATGGTATAAATCACAGCCGAGCAAATGCCGGAGACTAATAAAACAGTGATGGCACTGGTGCCCACCGTAATCCAGTTCCCCGCTAGGCCCTCGCCCAGCTACAGATCCTCGTCGACACACCGCATCTGATCTTCGCCGTCCTCACCACCACTCTCGGACCCTCCACCGGTTCTGTCCCCTGCGCCGCCTCTCCATTCATTTTTTTCATTTCGGCCAATCTACATGCAGCCTTCGGAACCTCCCAATCACAGTCGCAACCACAACCACGACCACCAGTCGCTGATTGGGAAAGCGTATGCTTTGTTCAAGGGCCACATATTCCTCAACATCAGATCAATTTCATACACCGCAGCCACCTTGCTCGTCACCGAAGCCAATGACCAAATTCTGGTAAATTAGGCGCTGCGACGGTCCGTAGAGATAGCGAATGGTGGTGGTATGGATTGGAGGGAGGGGCGAGCATACACACACAACAGTTATGCTGGTGGTTGAGCCTGCTCGCCATGCTCTGCTGTCGGTGAGCTGAGCGCCACCTTCACTCACTGGGTAGTGGTCAGAGTGACGAATTCACTGGACACCTCCATGCACGTCTTTAGTGCCTCGTCGCCTCCTGCAGCCTTCAGGGACTCGTAATCTGCTCCAAAAGGCAAACAGAGCTTAGCTTGTCGGGCACACACTGCAGCCAAGGGGGAGCAAGAGTACAGGTGTGTGAAGAAAAAGGGTATGTGGGCAAGAGGAATTGGTGCTGCACGCATGCTAGCGCACGAGAAAAAGGTCGTCCCTCCGCATCCCACGATCCTCTCCCTCACCTTCTCTGAAGTCCAATCCAACAATCGGCCCCCATGCGAAACCTACTGATGCACGCGCTCTCAGATCCCCTGCGAAACGTTTTTGGGGGGGGAGAGGGGGAGGGGAGGGGACCACTTAGCCGGCACGGAACAGAAGAATCGCCACCTGGCCCAGGTAGAAGTAGATGAAGTGCTTGGACTCGTGGGTAACGTAGCTGCCAAAGTTGCGCCCCACGATGCAGTGCCAAGATGGGTTGTACTTCTTGTCGAACTCCTTCTTAATGTACGCGGCAACGTCCTTCTCGATGTTGAACTTCTCCAGTGCTTGAATGGAAACCTCAACGGCATCCGCTTGCATGTCCTCGACCATATCGGCCACCTTAATGACTGCCTTGCGATCGGTCATGGCTGTGGGCGAGCGAAGAGAGCTTTGGAAAA
Source organism: Paratrypanosoma confusum (assembly GCA_002921335.1). Taxonomy (NCBI): domain Eukaryota; phylum Euglenozoa; class Kinetoplastea; order Trypanosomatida; family Trypanosomatidae; genus Paratrypanosoma; species Paratrypanosoma confusum. The sequence continues at coordinate 198,513 of PGOM01000015.1, read as the reverse complement.
AGAGCTGAATGCTACAGGAGTAATTCAAAAGTATTCGCGGTGAAGGCAGCAGTTAGTGTGCTGAAGTACGGTTGGTGAACCTGCACCACCCCCGACTCGACGTGTGAAATAGTGTTGCGGAGAGGAAGTGACTCAGAGAAAAGAGTTGCAACAGGGGAAAAGATGGTGCAGTGACGCAGTGCAACGTACACCTGCACCACACAGCGCGGTGATAGTGGCACTGCCATACGATACAGAAAGCATGGTCACTGAGCCTTAGCTGCAAAACTTCGCAGCACCTCGTCCAACATTGTCCGAGCCGCAAACAAGCCAAGGCATGTCACACAATCCCTCACGCAGTGCATGGAGCACACTGTTCTCCCCTCCCCCCCCTCCACCGTTTCTTCCTCCAGCGTGAGAAAGCACCGTGGAGTACAGAAATGTACCCCCGGTTCACCTCGAGTCCGTAAAGAACATTTTTGCTGGATGCAGCGATGAGAATCCGTAGCAGCAGGGCTCTCTAGATCACGAGCTGTTCGGCAGACTTTATTTCATCACCGCTCCATGATTCGTCACGAGACCAACGAACGGTGAGGCGCGCACCGCGTGGATCAGTGGAGGCGGAAGAAGAGCGCAGCGATGGGGCACGGTCGGGGTTGCGCCGGATATCAGCCCCCAAATCCTCATCGCTAACAAACCGGAAGCGAGAGAGCAGCATTTGCTCCAGAATGCTGGTCGTGTTACTGATGCCTCTCCCCTCACCGCTGCTCTCGGCACCTGCGGCGTCTACGTTGTCAGACCCAGAATCCTGGGAGCCTTCACTAGTGCCAGGCTTGTGGACATCTTCGCCCTCCTCAGATAGCCCATCGCCGTAGTTCTTTGGTAGCGGTTGCTTACCAGCCCTTCGAAAAGTGCGTGAAGCAAGTGCGGTACTATCGCCGAGAGAGTACCCACTGACGCTCGGGGGGGCGTTCCCTTGTGAAAAATATTGTGGCTCCGTGGTAGAGTACCGGTAGCGCGTGGGGGAATAGGAGTGTGGGTGCGTGTCGCGCCATTGGCGGGCCCTAAGCTGCGTGGAATGCTCACGGAGACGATCGCTTCGCGTTTTCACACTCGTCCGTCTCCTTCCCGGGCCGGTTATGGTGCCATTCCGCCTGGTCCGGCGTTTCCCTTGCACGCCTTCCATCTGCGACTCGGACGAGGGCTGGGTCGATTCTGGGTCCCTGTGGTAGCGCGCTCGCGCGTCACCTCGGTCATCAGATCTGTACACTGGCTGCGCTTGTGCGCCGTTGCTGCTACAAAGCGATGAAGGGGGCTCTGGGTGTAACGCATCACTCGCACCAAGATGAGCAAGCCGTCGACGCATTTCTCGTTCGCGCCTCTCCACATCGCGCTCCTCTCGCTCAATCCGCTGGAGGGCGTCCATGCGTTCCAGCTCGTCGTGGGAAAGCTGCAGGGTGACTGCTGCATGTTCTATTTCGTTGTATTGCTTGGACACTTTAGTGCGCCTCTCTGCGACTGACGCGGCGAGTGCTGCGTGTGTTTCTTTCAGAAGTCGCATCTCCCGCTGCTGATCCGCGATAAACTTGCGATCCGCCGCCAGCTGAAGCTGAAGCTGGTTGTTCTGCTCTTCCAGACGTCGCTGCCGCCCATGGGAGTCTAAGAGCTCTTCCTGCTTTGCAGCGACACGAAAGCTTATTTCTTGCAGTTCCCTGGCTTCAGCGTCCAGCGTTGCGGCGTTCTCCTCCGCCCAATCCGGCACCTTACCGGAGTGCGGGGGTGTACTGACAGAGTTATCGCCCGATAAGGCACTGCTGGAGGTTACATTCGAGGCATGAGGTTTGCGGAGGATAGATGTGATCGACGACTTCTCCCCAGCGGGTGGCCGCGAAATGGGCAGCTGGGACCTCGGTGATTGGAGCTTTCCCAAGCTGCTGGCGCCGCTCAGCACCTCCCTTTCGCTGGATGCACCGCTGTGAGGAGTTCCACTCCTACCTCGTTCAACGGTTCTGCTTCGCGGCTGTTTCTCACCTTCCACGTGCAGCGCTTGAGGACCGTCGAAAAGAGCGATCCGGGGCTCGCCTCGAGCCCCTCCCCCTTCCTCGCGGTCACTGTCGCTTCCCCGCTCACCCGGCAGAACAAAAGACACAGACTTTTCTCCAGCCGTCCTGTTCGACACGTTGGAGGAGTTCGCAGTCACGACATGACTCACTTCCTCAGCACGCAAGTTCTCCCCCACACCGCGGGCACACCCCCGCTGAGAAGCTATAGATGGCAAGCGTGTGCTGTCATTATCAGGGCGAACCCGTGCCGCCACGGCTTCCTCCGGAAGCAGCTGCATGCGGCACCTGTCAATCATGAATAACGGCGGTGGCGCGGTCAAATCCCCCGTTCCTTCGCTATGGACACTGGCAAGGCTCGACGTGTTTCCCCTTTTTGTGAACGCGTCGTTGACTTGCGGGAAGCTGGAGTCGTTTCCCGGGAGTTCGCTGGGGCTCTTCTGGTTGGGGTAGATCCTCTTTTCATTGTCTATGGGGTCATCAGCGCTTGTGCTATCGTTGAGGGCCGCGGGCTTGTGCAAATCCTTGGCTGCCTCGGTTTCTGCCGCCGCGGCGGTGGCGTCAGCAAGTAGGAGCATCACGCGAGACGCGGAAACGACGGAGTCAAAGAGCTCACGCGCATGGGCAACCTCTACCCCATCCAGAGCAAGTAGCTGAGGAAGCACCTCCAGCACCAAGGATGCGTACAAAAGAAACCGAAGGTTCGCTTTCTTCTTCCGCCACCGCGAGTGCTGCTCCCGACGCTCCTTGTTACCTGCCGTGTCCGATTCACCAACTCCACCATGGCCGGCTGCGAGCGAGGAAAACAGTGAGGCGGCCGTCTCACACGAGGACTCAGACGGGGCACTGACCGCAGAGGCCTCCTCTTGGTAAAGGCCACCAGCAGGTGCTGCCTCGACGAGCGCTGCCCACCAGTACCGGTACTGGGGCGCTAACGAGAGAGGTCCCACACCGGAGCCGTCATCCCTCGGATCCCACGCGGCATCAACTTCCTCGCAATCATCCGACGCGTTCTTGGTGAGCAGAAGCACGGCACTACACAGCTTGTCTCGCGGAAGATCACGCGTAATGATCATGTGAAACAGTGTGCCATTGAGGGACAGCCGCGTCAACGACGGGAGAGTGGCGAGTGCCGTGCTGCTGCTACGGTCACGAGGGCCCTCCGAGCTGCGACTGGCCAAGAGACTCGCCGACAGCACCGCCACGCTCGAGAGGTCCGTGATGCCACACCCCTCCAGCTCAACGGTTTCCAGTCTCGCCAGTCCAACAAGCAGTGGCAGCACGGCCACCACGCGGGGGTTGTAGCTGAGGTTAACGTGCGTAATACGACTCTGCCGTGACAAGCGCTCTAAGTATTCGATGGTGCGCCGCAGTGACTCGCCACACGGATCTCGAGCGCTTCCTGAAGAGCCTCCAGTGGCATTCTGATTCTGCAACAGCTTTTGAGTGTCTACTTCGTCCGCCGGTGTGCACGACAGCCTGTTGTGTGACAGATCAAGAACCTCCAGCTGAGGGCACCGGTCGCCTAACGCGACAAGGAGCGACAGCGGGAGGAGAGGGACTGCACCTCTCATCACATCTATTTTTTCACCGGCTCCCTCGAGTGGAGGAGGGAGATCTTGCACCGCAGGGCCGCTATCGTGCCTCTCAACGAGCAGCGTTTCGATGTCGTTATGTGACAGGTTCAAGAAGCGCAGCGTAGATGGGAGACCCAGCAACCACGGAGCAGGCTGGGTCAAGGCGGCACTATTTGGACGGTTGACACCACCACACCGATTTACGCAGTTGAGCTTTCCGATGTGATTATGGGAGAGGTCCAGTCTGGCGAGACACTGGAACACGGCCCCGATGCCGCGAATGCGAGTGATAGCGTTGTGGCTTGCATCAATGGCTCTTACCCGACGCGCCACGGTGATTTCCGCCTCGCTCGTCGAGTCTGCGGCGAAGGAGAGCTCAGCGATGCGACGGCGACTAACATCCACCAGCATCCTCCTAGCTTAGCCGAGACGGAGTGACGTGGTCGTGACTGGCGCCAATGGCCGGGTACGGCCAGTTTAAGTCGGGGGACAATCTACAGCACTGACGAAGAAGAGTGGTGTAGTGTGTGCAACCAAAATGCCCTTAAATCGCTCGCATCCCCCTGAATATCGCCCAGCCACTGCCGCCACAGCTGGGCTCCCTCGGACCAAGGTCATCGTGGCAACACGAGCGTAGAGCAGTGCAGAATCCTCGAGTTCGGGAGTGGCAGCGCACCCCAGCCCTTGCAGAACAGCAGAGGTGGCTGTAATCCCCCTTTAGCCACCTTCAGTCACCTTCTGCTCCCCGCCACACCTCAAGTGCACCCACGGAAGCTTTACGTCCCTCTACTCATCGAAGTGGCGACTTCCGCTCTTCACTCCAGCCTCGCCCGACAAAAACCGCAAGCCACGGTCTCAGCCTCCCCTACCCAACCCCCCCCACGTCATTTGATCTGCCGTACAGCATGTTGGCTCTGTGCTGCCAGCTGTTTTTCGAGGTCCTTTTGTCGGCGTCGAGCACGCCGCTCCACAGCGGTTGGCGGGACGGGAGATGGAGATATGGTAAAGCCGTGCTCCCCCTCGTTTTTGTTTAGGGTCGCTACGTGAGGCAAAGGAGCGGCCGTAAGACCATCTCGCACCAAATGAGAAGCAATGACAGTGCGGCTGGCATCGTCGTCGTTGTCATCGTCGTCCCCGCTGCTGACCAACTCCCATTTCTTGTTTTCTCCTTGCCTGGCGTGCAGGGCAAGCGCCTTGCGTTGGATGAACCGTTGGTGCTTCTGTGACACGACGGCTGATTTACCACCACCAAGTTGCGGTTCCATTGGGCACTTATCATCGTGTTGGAACTGGCCCGACGATTGAGTCGTGGGTGGTACGTTCTCCGTCATCTGCTGATTGATGCGCGTAAGCACGCTTCTCGCCGCTCTCGGCGCACCCGCATGTACGCGAGCCACCTGCGGTGCCGGTGGGTCCTTAGGTTTCTCAGCGTTAACCTGTATTGTCGTTGTTCTGACTATCAGAGGCTGGATACCAGCGGTGGGACCGACTCGCCCCGCGCAATTACCTGGCTCAGGTCCCGTTGGCGCAGAAGGCAGCGGCGTGGTTTGCGGATTCACATTTTCACTTGCCCCCTTTGGATCGGGCCCGGCCTTCGCCCACAGCGGCCGCAACTGTGGGGCATCGGGATCTGGCTGGGCTCGCCTCTTACCATACAGCGGGAGCTGCGGTGGTGGCGGCACTGGCGGTGGAGCCTGGTGCTGGGGCGTGGCGCTGCTTGCAGAATTCACCGAAATCGCAAGATTTTCCGCACTGCAGGTGATCGCCTCATCGCGTGAAGGGATACCGTCAGTAACACAACCACCCGCAGTGGCGTTGTCGCCATCTTCGTCCGAGGCAATAAACACTTCGTGCGGTTCTGTGGGGAGCGTCGCCACGTCCATAATGCTAGCAATCGCGTCGTCAGTGCTGCTCAGGTGGGCTGCTGTGTTCATGATATTTGTCGATGCCAGCGGCACCTTCCCGTCTCGTCTAGGTATGGCTGTATTCCCTGCATGGCGAGCAGTCTCCCGCCTGCACTCGCTATCATAGTGTGCTACGTGCGGAAGCGGACCTCGTCCACGCGTCGCGGAGGTGAAGTTGTGCACTGGAGTATCGGCGCTGAAGTCCACGTCACTGAGCTGGCAGCGAGGGGGCGGAGAAGCCACCAACGCGTCTGAAGCAGCCTGCACAGAGGCCAATGAGAGCGGCAAAGGCGAGTCCAGGCGCCCGTATGGGAAGGTAGCTGCAAGCCCATGAGCAGAGGAGGCACCTGCAGGTGCCATCGCCGTTTCATCCCTACTCCGCTCCTTTTCCACGTTCGCGGTGGGGTCCCCCACAGCCAGTGACACGAGACGTGATGCTTCCGAGGCGGAGCGCGTCCCTTGACGCTCGCGGCAGCTCTCGCGCCCTACGGATGATGCCATGATGGGGTCGTGCAGCTGCGATATTCCATCCTGCTTCCACCCCTGAAGAGATACTTCGACTGCCTCGTGCGCATGTTGCATGTGCTCTGGCGTCATATCCACTCGCGCACGTTCTGCAGCTGCGCCCACCGCAGAGGAAGTAGCGGATGGCACCAACGACGAGTTCAGTTGCAGCTGCTGCGGTCGCTGGCTGTGCCGTGGTGCCGTTGAGGAGGCCGTGTCTGTGGAGCTCGATCGCACGCGGGGAAATTGGGGTGGGCCCTCGTGAAAGGGGTCATGCCCCGCGCCGCACCTGCCATCGTGCACCGTGAGCGTCTGAGCGCTGGGGGGGCGGTCGAAGCGACCGGCGTTGGTGGCCGGGGCAGATACACCAGCGAATCCCCGCGGGACACCCTTTTTCTGTAACGACGACGCAGCAAGAAACGAAGGGAAGCTCCCAGCCTCTGGAAGCGGCGACGGTGTCTGCAGGGCCACGCGCGACGAAGGCACGCCCCCTTTTCCTGTCGGCCCAGACGGGACCCCGGAGAACCAGGTGGGTGGGGCTCGCGTGTCCTGACGCGCGAAAGGATCATGCACCCGGTGAGACTCGGAACGCGTCGGCAGCTGCGTGGGGTGGCAGGACCCTACCCTCAGCGACTGGCGCGCCTGGTGGTCAGTCCGCTCCCTCGGTCCAAATGAAGCAGCCGCGCCGCCCTGCGAGCAGCTGGCGCGGCGGTCCACTGCAGGTTCACTACGTTTAGAAGGCAACGGCTGCCTGCTGACCTCTGTAGCGGCCGGCAACGACTGACCTAGAGCTGCGACACTTGACTCACCAGGTGGTACGTGAACGCGCCACGTTGACTGTTGAGCCACACGACTCTCCAGTTTGCTCAGTGTTTCCCTTTCCTCTGCGGTGTACAGGGCGAAGTGAGTAACACCAGCTGCGTCAGTGACATTTCTCCACCCACCGGAAACCCAGAGATCCACCTCGGCGGGAGGATGCACCTTCTGCGTCCAATGGCCACGGACCTCCGTGTCACGCTCGAGCCGCTGCGGCAAACGGTCACTTTCGCAGTCATTGGAGGCGGCTCGCGCGTATCCGGCGCGCGGTACCGCAGTGGCGTGCAGCACACGACTCCAGTCAATGAGGGAGCCCAGGGACAGTCGCACAACCCCGGTAAAGTTTTGACTTCCCTCGAACACCTCACCCCAGCGAACCTGAGCAAAGAGTCGATGCGTCAGCAGCCGAAGTGCCGAGTGGTGCACTTCACACCCAACGGCAGCTGGAAGAGAAATCGGCATCGCGGAGCCGCGGGTCACGGGCCGCAAATGTTGTGATTCGTTCGTGGGGTGCGAGAGGTCAATGAGGAGGTCGAAGAAACTCTCAATTTCGTTAATCCACTTGCATTCGACCCGTGACAGTTTCTCGTGAGGCTCAAGCAGCCGGGCGTCGTCGTTCGTAGCGTGAAGTGGGCTGCTGCAGGACAGCCCGGCGTGCACACCACCGCGACTACCCTCGAGTGCCTCAGGTAGGCTGGTGCTATTGCTGAACCTCTGAAGAAACGCACTCGAGCAGGTCAGACCGACGAAGGCGGCGTTGTGGACAGTAGATATTCCTTCTGCAGTAGCGAGCTGTGGCAAAGCGTCAGTGCCTGGCAAATTAAGCAATTTAGACGGGGAACGATGGTGGGCATCCCGCCTCCCAACGGTACTGCCAATGGCAACACCTAGCTCGTCCAGCTCAGCATTTTCTGAGGTGCGCCGGTATTCCTCGATGACCTCGAGGATGTCCTTTGCTACACGCGCGCGTATGTACTCTTTCAGTCGGGCATTCACCGATGACAAGTGGTCAGGCTTGCTGTGGTCCCTTGCAGTGCGGGCAGCTGAGTCACCGCCAGTCACTGCCGTGGCCTCATGCTCAGAGCTGTAGAGCAACTTGTTCACCCAGTGGAGAACCACGGCTCTGCTGAAGGACGTCGAAACGTGCGAACCCCCGAAGAGAGAGGTCTCAGCGGCCACCCACGCCTGCAGCTCGGCTTCGGGAGCACCTAATGGGCGCCGATGGCGACAGCTGCTACCCACGGCGCGCTGCCCATCCTCACCATCTGCCCTAGCCTCGTCAGCCGGTTGTGGGGGCAGCAATATGGAAAATAGGTCGAACACGACGCACAGTAGCAGCCAGTAGTCATCCCGAACCGTCCACGGTGTCTGAGACATATCCGTTGCCCCCACGTGCCCCAGCTGTTGCAGCACGTAGCTTGGAGGGAGATACTCGACTGTGCCGTGCTGCTGGCGCTGCCAACCCCACGCAGTACTGGCGACTCCGACCCCACAGAGCTGAATTCGGTAGGCGTTGCTCGTCGCTGGGGGAGACTCTCTCTGAGTGCCAATATCCTTCGACACATGGTCCTCATTTGGCTCCTCACTCACAGCATTTGTCTCCACCTTATGGTCAACAGCGCACTGCTCCACGAAAATGTTCCTGGGGTGCAGTACTTGTGGGCCCAACACGCATCCCTTGCCGTGAAGCGCCACTACCGCCACGACAAGCTGGCACACAAGCGCGTAAATCAGGCGAAGGGCAGCAACTCGGTCCGCTAGCTGCACTCGCGCGAATTGCAGCAGCTGGTCGAGAGTAACGGCGAGCCCATCAGAGTCACCACCCACAGAAGTATCATCGCCGGCAACAGCAGAAGTGCAATTATTCGCGCCGCTGGATCCTGGCTGAGCCAGCGATCCAGGCCCACTACCATAGGGCGGCAATGCAGCGAGCTTGCGCCGCCTGACCCAGTCACGATTCGCGACCGTTCGAAGGGGTGTCTGGATAACATAGTAATTCTCGTCATCGGCGAGTACCCCGAAGACACGCTGTACGTATGGAAGACACGTCACATAGCGCAGCAACGTTGAGGTGTCCTTTGACGCATCCGCTCCCACGGAGCACGGTGCAGGGTACAAAAGCGTCGTGGATTTTGGCACAATCCGAATGTCGTACAGGTGCAGTGTCGGAACATGCACTGCACGCCGCACGACGCCAAAGGATGTCGAAACCTGGGCGGTCTCGAAACGGCAGTCGTTGTCCGAAAGTCGGTAGACACCAGCGGCATCCCCACCACGACGCAATTTCCTTTGCGTTTCCTGCACGCTGGCTTCGTCGATCCCCCCACAGCGGCGCACAGGCGTTTCGGGCGCCGTCTTGCCGCTCTGCGGATTCCGCGGCAGCCCCTGTCGTCGCACCGCTGATTGACCGTGTGCAGATGGTGCAAATCCACCTGGTCCCACATCACCTCCCACTTTCTCAAAAACAAAATCTGCTAGGTGAAATATTTCCTGATTTGGAGCCGAGGCCTCACTTTTCGCGTCACCCGCCTTCACCGCGTCAGAGTTTACGGCGGTACGAATAAACGCAAGGCACGCCTCCAGATATCGGTCACCGTGACGATCGGCCTCGGAGGAGGCGTCAGGCTTCAGGCGGAGCCCACTCATCGCAACTCGCGTTGGCAAATCACAGCCACTATGTTCGGGGGTAAACCTTAGGTTCAGAGGAGCAGTAAGGGAAAAGGCCGATGGCGTCGCAAATACGAACATGTCTGCAACGTCGGGGAAACCACCACCGGTGCAGTTACAGATTCGCTGGCTCACCTCATGGCCGTCCCCTTGCTTGAGAGTCGAGGTCTTCGCCGTCTGATTTGCGAAGCAACATAGACGCTGGGCAACGCTCTTCCATTGTGGCGCTATAAAAAGGAAGCTGTCTGCCGACACCTTAGCTGATTCAGCCCGGGGGCCTTCGTCGGCCGCATCTGCGGACGCCGCGAGTGGCGCTGCGTGTGACTCTCCCACTTCATCCCCGCCGCACACGCAGTTGAAGCACTGCGAAGCAGAAGTGGAGGATGGCAACCAATTCAGACGCTGAGAGTCACGCGTCCCAATTGTGTTATAGGTTGTCAGCACGGCCAGCTGCTCGTAGAGGGTCAAGAACTCCTGGTGCGTGTCGCAGCAGATCAGTAGCGAGGCGACATTGAGGTGCTGCTTTGCGTGTGACAAGGAACAGAAAGGAATGCACGTGGCCTGGCTCGTGTGAAGTACAGGCTGCTGCCCCATCAAGTGACCTGAAACAGCGCGCTGGAGCTCTTCAAATGAAGCCGCGGTGTTGTTTTTGGCGGCTCTTGGGTTCTGCGCGTTGAAGACGTCCTTCAGCTCAGCGCTATCCACTGCAAGTGCCAAGGAAGCTGCTGCCTCTGCTCGTAAAGATTCGCTGCAGCAGCTTCCGTGAAACAGGAGAAGATGCAGCTCTAGTGCGTATTTGGCCCGACTACTCACCTCAACCGTTGTAATGGAAACGAGGCGTTCGCTGGAACCCACAGACCCTCTCAGCTGGAAAAGACGCGGCGTAAGCGGGAAGTGCGACGTAGGATGCTCGCCAGGCCGAGGAGAGGTGAGCCCCCCGACTGGGGGCGCGAACAGCAGCACGTCATAGGCCATACTGTCTCGCCTTACCAAAGGGCTACGGGGCGCTGCAAAATGAAACAGTGCACCAACAAGGGAATCTGCACATTCGCTGGCGGCTGAGAGCGGCATGCGGCACTGCCGTGCAATCGCAGTGGTGGCCTCAGCGGATACACTCTCCGCAATTTCCGTGGGTACCACAGTGCCACACAACTGCAGCATCCGCCGTGGAAGGGTGTCACCAGGCAAGTAGGAGTCGATTTCCTGGACCCCAACGATCATCCTGAGGGTCCCGGAGATTCGGGGGGCAGGCATTTCGACCCTCGTGACCAGGGGTAGCGGTGAGAAGGTCACAAGACGGCTCAGCACACGATCGGGGAGGGTTAGAAGCGGCTCGTTTGATTTGGCGGTGGCTGGTAGCGCAGCCTGAGCGGTACCCTGGTCACCTAGCGGCTTCGATGGCGTGAGGGAGCCGCGAGCTGGCGTGGGCCGCACAATTACACGGCTGCGCAAGTAAGCAATTGGCGCAAGCGGCGGTCCGATGGCACATATGCAGCGCTCCATGTAGTGCTGCGTGACATAGCGCTTCGACTGGGAACTTTTGATGCCTCGCAGGACCTCGCGCAGTGGTGCACTCGCCGGGTTCCAGATGTGAATCGGCTGCAGTGCTCGCCACATCTCATTTGCTGACATTTGGTGGCTCTGAGCCAGTGAGTTAGGGCTGGCTGCGGACGCCACATCTACCGATGGATTGTGTAGCAACGAGGCTGCAAGACGAGCCTGACTCCGCCGGGCCCCTTGGGCCCGCTCTATCGTCGCATCTGCAGAAGGTGGCCCGGGTACTGGTGAGCCTTTCATATATTTTTTCTCATCATCCACGTCGTCAACAGGCACAAGGTCAAAGTCATTCGCACTCACAGTCTGCACGGGCGCCATGATGCAGCGATCCCGTTGGCCACGCACGATCGGCTCGGCAGCTGCAACGGTGCTCAGCTCGGGTATCCGAAAGCGAGTGAGGCGCGGTTCCGATGCACACTCACCCGCCTCGCCAGCACCGCGTGTGACTCCTTCATCGGGTACGGCGACGGTGCTTCGACTTTTGCATCGCTGCAACGCGCGATGGGAAAGGGCGGCCGGTGGGGCCATTACCTCTTTCCATTGCACCTCGAACACACGACGGGGCTCTAGCACTGCTGCAGAAGGCAGGGCTGCCTCATCTCCTTGGGTAAAAAGAGAACGTGCCACACCGTCAGGTGCTGCTGTACCATCACATACCCCACTTGAATGTTTTTTGGCATCTGCAGAGCTCCGTTGCGAGTCCAGCGCCGAGAGTAGCACCCACACCTCTCGCCCGTCTGGAGTCTGCGTTCGCTGTACTCGGCGTTGCGGTGGGAGAATGCGATCTACTGTTTCCACTGATGCGGTGCGCGGCGGCGGTCGTGGTGGGGCCGAGTCGGATCGACAAGACCGCGGTGGCACCAAAACGCGACCAGAAGAGTTAGATTGCGACGGCCGCGAGGGAGGCGGCATTCGGGGTGGGGGCGGGACCTGCCGCGCCACAACCCCATGAGGTAATGGAGGCGGCGGAGGTAATGACACACGGGCGGCACTGCTGAGCTGGTGGGTGTCGCGGTCAATGTCTGCAGCAGCCTCCGCTACAGACGCCGGAGCCCGCGGCGGAGGGAGGACATGTGGTTGTGGCTGCGGTTTTGGCCGCGGTCGTGGGGGTTGCGGTAACTCACTGACCGACTTGCACACAGCCTTTGCGGTAGACTTGCCATCGTCATCGTCGCCAACAGACTTGGGCAGGGCTGTAGCCGACTTACGCCGCTTTCGGCGGACAACGACCACACGTTTTGGGGGGGGCTCTTGTGGCCCCAATGTCTCTCCGAGTAAGACGGGAGAGGCTGCCGGCTCATGTCCTTGAGGCCTGAGGCTGAGAGGAACGTCTTGTAGTCTGGCGCGCACAACCGGTGAGTCCACGCGGCTCCCTTGGCTCGCCGAATTGTCATTGGCGGGGGGTGGTGCAGAAGTATTTCCCTGAATACTACCACTCACATCCGGTGGCGGTGCCAAGTCGGCCGCGGGCACGCTACGACTAGTCTGCGGCACCATAGTTGCGGGTGCGTCCGCGTCGCTGCTGTCTTCGTCACTGTCACGCACGAGGAAGTTGCTGAAGCGCGACATGGCGGCTGGCGCCCGCTCCCCAGCTCTCACTACCGTGCTGCTGCTGCTGCTGATGCTGCTGCGGTGTTTTCTTCGGTGTGCCACAGGTATTGTACACTCCCCCTTCCTTCGCGAATGTCACCGTCAGCATATCCCCGCCGTGCACCGCCACCACTACTTTTAACTTCGCCCTTCTCCACGTCTACACGGCTCCCCATAACGCGAGAAAGAGCCAATACGCATGTTCTGAGTCCGTTACCCGCGTATTCCACACGTCACGTCGCTGCCGGCACCGGCGGTGGGGGTGGATGATGGGGGCTAGCTCAAGAGAGATGGTACTTGCCCATCCGACAGTTTGGGGAACCACGCGGGGTGAGTGAGGTAGGAGACGGTCTGAATGGATGTGAGGGTAGAAGGGAGGGAAGGAAAAGAGAAAGAGGGAGTTGGGTAGAGGGCAGGGCGGAGGAGGGG
>PGOM01000015.1:165964-185169 GCA_002921335.1 Paratrypanosoma confusum | reverse complement strand
CCCCCGCTCCCTTCTTTTCACTTTCTCACTCACTCTCTATCACCAGCAATGATCGGCGAAACCAACTACCAGTAATATACAGCAGCTGCAACACATGAGGCAGCCCTAGCGCTCCAAACACTCACCCACCCGACCGCTCGCCGGTTCACTCGGCAGCCCATCTCCGATAGCACAAAAAGGCCAGTACTTCTCCAGGGTCACCCCCTACACATCCACCGGCATACCGTACCGTCGCCGTCCGTCCCAGTGATAGAACAAAAGAGCAGTGTGGTGGGCAGCCGTGGCGGTGGTTTTCCCTTGACCCACCGAATGCAGAGTTCCGCAACCCACAGAGTGACCTTCGCCGGCGGATGGCCAAGCGATAAAGGTAACCGCACGCAAGCACTTACTACTCGTAAACATGTGAGCAGGTACACGCACTATATGAGAGGACGATCGTAGGTCTGGATAATCGGTTTGTACATGTGAACATGAGAGCAACCGGCCTGGCGCTACAAAACTTCTTTCTGGTCACGAATTTGGGCAGGCCCTGGCAGACCACGAAGGTAGTCGTTTTCGTAGGAATCCAAGTCCCCGCTTCCCTCCAATTCGAGACTGCTCTCACATGCGTCGTATTCGCCTTCGTCGTAATGGGAGTGCGACTGTGCAGGGTCTTGGAAAGCATCAGGTCCTTCGCTGCCGTCACTCTCAGAACCCTTGCTCATCTCCAGCGCCTTTGTTGCTTTGAGTACCTTGGGCGTGGGAAAGTCATCTGCCTGACTACTTCGATCATCCCGCCCCATGCTCGACGCCCTTTCCTCGTCTGCACCACTCCCAGGCGGAACTTTTCGTGGTGGCGCGTAAATTGCTTCGATGTGCGCCAGCATGATTTTGTACTCGGCATCTGTGAAACCACCAGTTTCATCGGCTTGTTCTTCACCCAAAGGACCCGACTGCGAGTCGTCCCCGCACGTGGATAATTCGGCGTTGCCTTCATTATCCTCCCCCTGCGGTGAATTCGCTCGCCGAAACAAGCCGATCAACTCATTCTGATCGCTCATAAGGTGGTCCGTCGCAGCATCGGCATCGGGGCACTGCGACTGAGGCGCCTGTAATGACCCTCCTTGAATCAAAGACCTCAACCGACGACTGCTAGCACCACCTCCGACCGTGGGAGAAGAAGCGCTGCTTGGTCGCAAGGGCACAGGTGAACCGACGCAAGCACGCGTATCCCGCGTCTCTTCCTTGTCGTCTTCAGCGGTATCCATGGATGAAGTGCTTTGGGTAGGTTTGAGCGTCTCCACGACCTGTGGAATTGCGACGCGCCCCACGGCGGCGACGCGTAAATCAGAGCTGCTGGCGTCACTGCTGCTCATACTCCCCAATGCCAGGCCCCTCAATATACGCAGCCGACTACGCACCGGAGAATGTGCCATTGCTGCAGGAGGCTGCTCCTTGTCACCTCTCCCTGTAGAGGGACAAGGTGAAGACGATGTGAGGCGATCGCTGGTAATGGTGACCCCAGGCACGAATTGTGGCTGGGAGCTGGCATGGGCCCCGTCGCCACCGCTCCGTCCACCGAGACCCGCCAGGCTCTTTGGTGGATCATCGCGCAGCAAGAGCAGCAGGTTTTCTTCGTCCTCGCGTGTGTGGTGCTCACGGCCCATATTGGCGAACACGCGCTGACCGGCTCCCGCGTCGCCGCGGCGGTTGTGACTTGGCGCACGGAAGTTAAACGGGAAACTATAGTGACGGCTCCCAATACTCGTACTTGACTGTTCCACGCCGCTTGCCATATCTTCAGCCCCCCCACTGGGGTCCCCGCGACTGAGGCTCACACGCCGCCTCTCTTCCGACACCTGGCACGCCAGGTTCCAACGTAGGCTCGATGATCGTGTCCCTGGAGCTGGACTGAAGTCTCCGTCACCTGTGCCAGCTCCTGTAGTAGCAAAGGAACCGTCCCCAACGGTCTGGCGATCGCCCAGCGGGCAGAGTTGACTCCTCTGCCCCACCGCCGAGGAGGGGCCAACGCCAGCGCCGCCTCGACCCGGAGAAGGAAGTCCAGATGACGAGTTGGGGGATGTGGCACCAGCAGGCTGCCCAGGTTTTTTGATGTGCGAAACCGCATCACTGCTCGAAACCTCAGGTAGCCCCAAAAGGTCAATGAAGAATGGCACATCCTTTGGAGGGGTTTCTCCGCTGCCAGTGCTCTTCTCTGAGTCGCACTTGCCCTCCGACTTCATCGACGGGGAAGGCAGCGGGGGTTTTCGGCGCGCTGAAGCTCCGTCGGCCTTCGCCTCAGTCGATCGCAGCAGCTTCGGTACAATGGCGCGTTCCTTCCGTGATTCCCGCTGCACCGCCTTCTTCCTCGGCAAGGCGCGTCGCGCCACGGGTGTACCAAATGCAGCCTTACGTGGTGCCGCTGAGGTGGTGACACCACTCTTCCCTCCCTTACGCTTGGCACGCCCCCTTTTTGCAGCGGCCGTGCCAGCTCGACTAGCCGAAAGGAAAGTCAGCGGGACGTTGCTCGATGAGGCTGTCGTGCTCAGCACACCGAGCTTCTCAAATTTGTGCCTGCGAAGTGAGAGGAGCTTTCTCTCCAGCGCCTTCACGTCTTTTGGGGGTGACTTCAGGTCGCTAACGTGCAGAAATCGCGTTGGGCGCTTGAGCATATGTCGCGGCGTAGGTGTCAATGGTGTCGGAACTCCTCGCTGCTGAGGCGTGCGCGCCACTAAGTTAATTCCGTGCGCTTGCGGCTGTATCCAATCTCCATCAGCTGCAGCGGCTTCCCCCGCAGCACTCCTGTTATCAGTTTGCTTTTTGCCACGGGCAGCAGAGGGCTTTACGACGAACGGCTCGTCTGCGCCACTCGGCCTCTGAGGAGCAGCTTTCGCCTGCGATGGATTTTCTCTTCTCTGTGCTGCCTCACTGGGGTCGCTGCCCGGTGAATCCGCAGGAGCACCAGCAACGGCCGCGCCCACAACCGGAGCTGGGTGCCCTCTGCACTCTATGCCACCCATCTGCTGAGCTGGTGCCATGGCTCGCTGCGCCTTCGCATTGCTCTCCTGGCGCGCTGGGGGTGCGCGTTGTTCAGGTTGCGGCTTCAGCTCTGCCTTGCCCTCCGGTTCATCTACAGGAGCCGGCGCAACATCGGCTTCTGGGGCCAGAACGTCTAAGAGGCCCAGCTTCTCGAGTAGGTGACGTCGCTGCGCCACTCCGGCAGGGATGTCTTCTCGGGACGGTCGGCACATGCTGGGTGCGGCCAGTAAATCGTTCGGAGAAACGGCAGGAGCGGCGGGATGCTCGGGCACCGGCTGGGCCACCTCTGGGCGTTGTACCTTATCCCGCGGCACAGGGTGACCGCCCCCGAAAAGGTTGAATACATCCTTTTGTGCGTCACCCGACCACTGGAAATCATTCAGCCGTTTCACATCTGCTATGTCGGCAGCCACAGCGGGAGTCATCGGTGTGCGTGGCGCCAGTTCATCCTTGGCTTGGGTTATCTTCTTTGCTGGCTTTGGTCCGGCCGCGGCAGGGGAGTCTACGTTCAAGGAAGGCTTGCTATTCGTTGGGCGCCTGGCCGCCTGGGCCTGGGCAGGCTGCGCTTGAAGTTGTGGTGCATTCAGCGCCTTAGCTGCGCCTCCATCCTTCCCTCGCGGCGTTGGGTAGCGGGACGGGGTGGCTACAGGCGTGCATGAGCCCTGGCGCCGCGGTGTTTTACTCCGCGAGTCATGCCTTACCTTCTGCACCACTGCAGGCGACGATTCTCGTCGCCGCCCTGGGAAGGCTGCTCGTGGCGACTGGTTTCCGCGGTCCCTGGGGGTCTTGGGTGTCTTGGTGGGGGTTTCCGCGGCAGCTGCTCTTGAAGGGGCCGCCGAGGCCGGTGACGCATGGCGGAGGGGCGATTGTACTGGAGTCGCGGCAGCGCCGTTGCTATCGTCCTGCATCCAGACTCCGTTCTTGCCCATACCGTTAAGAAGTTCGCGCAGTCGTGCCTGTGCCTCTCGCTTTGGCTTTGGTGAGGCGTCTTTTGCAGCCGCATCCCACTTCGGCGACGAATTGGACTCCAGAACACGCAATGGCGAAGCAGCACCCCTGGGGGCGTCCCTTCGCTGTTCTGAAAGGCGCCTACCACTAGGGGGGCTTGGAAGCTTGCAGGCGGCCGGCGGCGACTGTGGCATTTTGAGAAAGGGTGACATTGCCATCCGCGCCATGTCCGGCTTTGCGGCAGCGGGACTAGACACCTTGCCCCCCAGCGGCGGAATATGGCTAGTCTTTTCGACATCTGCACGCTGCTGTTGGGCGATGGGAGGAATCTGCCATGAAGGGAAGTTTTCGGGCCGAGAAATGCGGGGACTGTGCGCTAGCTCAGCAAGATTAAGCGGTTTGACAACGCCACGGGGTCCCTTTTCTGCGGGGGGCAGCGGCTCTGCGTTCACTCGCTGCTTCCCTGCTGGGCCCGGTAAGTTGAACTGGTTGGCAACGTCCAAGGCCGCCAGCGCGCCAGGAGACGGGCGGTCCATAGGCATCTTTTTCGGTGGCACAGCGCCGAATGCAGCTGGTGTCTCTTTCGCCAGCGGCGCTAGTAGCATGTTCTTCGAAGGGACAATGGCGAACGGATTCGGCCGCTTCGTCGGACTGGCAGCCGCGCTTGGGTCGGGCGCGGGGCCCGGCGCAGGCACGTCTTGGCGACGCGGGTTGGCGGGCACCGAAGAGGTTGACCGGCGCTCAGGCCCCTGTGCCTCTCCTCCCTCTTGAGCACGGGGAGTAGTGGGGACACTTTTCTGCCCGGGGTCTTTTAGATTTGATGCGAGGATATCTCCAAGACAGCGGCGTGTCTTCGTCGCAAGCAACACGTCACCTTCCAAACGCCGCATGCTCTCCACGACGACGGGAGTGGACATGACCTCGCGGATTCCCGGGCGCTTGCGTGGATCCTTCCGCAACAAACTGTCCAGTAGGTCGCGAAACGGCTTCGAGTACAGCTTTGACGAAATGGCGGGATGCTTGTCATTCACGATGCGGCGCATTAGCATCTCAAGATTATTTGCGTCAAACGGGTGCTTTCCACCGGTTGCACACTCATAGAGCAGCACCCCCAGCGCCCAGATGTCGGAGCGATTGTCGTACGGGCGCTTTCGGCAGAGTTCAGGGGAAAAATAGTAGGGCGTGCCGCACACCGTTTGTGCCACTGCAACTGTGTTGCGCAGAATGGTAGAGATGCCGAAATCGCCAAGCTTGACTTGGCCCGACTTGGTCAGGAAGACGTTCATGGACTTGATGTCGCGGTGCAAAACGTACTTCGTGTGTAGATAGTCCACTGCGAGGCAAATCTGCGCGAAGTACGACATGATTTCATGCTCTTGCAACAGCGACCCGCCGCTTTTGCGAACGCCGCCGAATCGAGCATCGCCCCCCTGCCCCTTTGCCCGCTTTGTAATAAGCGTATGCAGGTCGCCTCCATCGGCGTATTCCATGACGATGTACAGAAAATCGCGATTCTCGAAGTGCTCGATGTACTGAACCACGTTAGGGTGGTTAAGACCCTGGAGGACACGGCACTCGTTGCGTGCCTCCAGGCGCTCTTTGTGCGACATCTGTCGCATCGAAACTTCCTTGATCACCAGATGCTTCCCATCCGTGCGACGTCGAATGAGAATGGCACTCCCGAAGGAACCCTTCCCAAGCACTTTGATTTTTTCATATCTCTCCATCGCCGCACTAGCTGAGAGGAAGAGAACGTCTTGCTCTGCGGTGCTGGAAGCGGAGAATTTGGAGGTGTGTGACTGGGAGAACGATGGGGCGAGGAGTGACGGTGGGCAAGAGGCGACTCAAGCGACTGCGAAAACAGCGGCGAGCCCCTAGAGTCTAAAAGCCGCCTTAACGGCGAAGCCCGCGCTGAGGGAAAGCGGCGGGATGAAGAGGTAGGGGTGAGAGGCGAAGACGGCACTAACAAGGAAGTCACGACCTGCTGCTGCAGCTGCCGCTGGTTGTAGTGGTGGTGATGGTGAGTCGAGAAGTGCTTGTGTGTCAGGGAAAGATCGGAGAGCACGGTCAATGGGGGGAGGAGGGAGGGAATGAAATCGGGTCCCCGACTGGTGGGTTTGCGGGGTCACGAGGGGGATGATGGGTGGAGTGGGGGAGGTGGTCAGCAACGCCGGACAGGGAGGGTAGCCTCACCCGCCTCGTGCGGTCTCGGGTGACGATGGTGTCGGAGGCCACGACAGGGCCGCCACTTGCAGCTGTGACCCTGGTTGCTGACGTTTCGGTTGCTTCCCCGCCACCCCCCTCCCTGCGGCTACGTCAACAGCAGTCCCTAGATCAACGTTCTAGCGGCGCGAGCAGTGAGGGCTGCGCACGAGAATGAGGTAGCGTGTGTCTAGGTTGGGCAACCTGCGTCAGCTTAGAAAATTGAGTGTGCGACGATTTCTGCGGTAGCGTAACGGCGTAGGCGCAGTGCAGGGACCGCCGAGCTGGCGGTGGCGACTCGGCCGCGGCGCACCCGCTGACACCTGGACCGTTTCAGGGTGAGTTCCATGCTAGGCTCTCCCCTCCTCCCCCCTCTGCCCGCTCTGGTTTTCGGCGGCAACAGCGCAAGCGTCGCGCGTCTCGCGGCACGAATTCCCAAATACGCCGGGTGGCGGGGATAGATTGAAGGTGGGGGCGGGCGTATGAGAGTTTGAAGAAGGTATGGGGAAGGGAGAGGAAGGAGGGAGGAGGGAGGAGGGAGGGAGAAATCAGTGAGGAGCCTCGGCCGCCTTGGGACGCCCCCCCCACACACCCCGCAAAACCAGCCCGGCATACGGTACAACGTCGTCCATATCCAGTCACCTGCCCCCGGCCGCCTCCGCCACCGCCGCTACGGCACCAGAAGTTCTGGTACCCTGTCCACGCCCATACAGCAGCAGCCACGGGCGCCGCCTGCACCCCTATAGTACCCCGCCCCCACCCCAGCCTATTTCACGCCTCTCTGTCACATACTCTCACCTTCAAAAGGGATGGAGGAAAGAAAGGCGGAAGGGGGGGGGGGGAATTTGCTGGTAACGATAACGCCTGGCACCCCATCCTCCACGGACGCGAGTTCGCGCGCGCGCACTGGCACACCTTCCGCCGTACTCTCCTGGTCATCGTCCCTAGCATGCGCACCCCATCGCAAGCCTCACCGCTGCCGCCAAACCAAACCATCCTCCACGTCATTCACGCGCTCCACTTTCCTCGTCCCTCCACCATTTCAATCATGCTCTACCCTCATCCCCTTCCACTCTGCGGCTGACACGCCACACCCCAGCCGGCCTTAGCGCTGCGCGCAGTCGTGGGTCCCGAGTTGCGAGGGGCGATAGGATCGATAGTGGGAGGTACCGGATAACGCCAGCGACCAAAATTGCGGTGCTGGTACAAAACGGCAACCGAGGCAACACCCACGTCGCCCTGTGGGCACCGGCCCAAGCTCCAATTGCTGCACGTGTCTACTTCGCAGCTCCACTCACGCGCAGCTCCACCACAGTAACCCAACGCACCGAATCTGCCCAGAATCGCGTCACGTTGCAGCTCCATCATGAGCTTATTAACGGTCTCGCATCAAGCCTAAAACGCGATTGGCAGGCGGGAGGTGTCACCCACATGGCCCACACCCTCCACGTCTACCCCAGCTCCCTTTACTTCAGCTAAACCCATCCCCTCAGCCACATGCGTCATCGGTTCGGTGGAGCGCGCTGCTCTGGCTCCACAGACGGGCGAAGTCGCCAGGCCACCACGGGCGACCCCTTATTGCGTCTCAGCGGGTGTAGCGATGTGTAGTGGGGCCTCAATCAAGCAGCAGCTGGGTGGCCCCTGATACATACGTCCCCAATGGAATCCTCCGCCTCAGCGAGCGGAGCTACACTCCCCGCATCACCGCGAACTGACTTCTCTTTCTGTCACTGCATGAGGGTTATCGTCGGCCACTGGGAACATCGCCGTCTCTACCTCCTCACTCATAATACGAAAATACCGCTTCCTTTATCGCCCAGGTGGAATGAGCGGTAACTACCTACATTCACTCAATCACGCAAGTCAGAGCACACGTCGGCACGAATGCTTCAGCCGATACTCGGCTTCCGGAGAAAAACCTTTGGGTACCCCCAGTTCCTCGTACCAAGCGACTTGTTACCATCAGCTAAAATTCTGCCTCCTCGTCGTCTTTTCTGGGCAGAATTTCTACCTCTACCTGCTGGTCTTCTATATCCTTCACGCGGCGTAGCTCCTCACGCACCACGCCAAAATTAGTTCGCAGGCCTTTCTCAATTATCGCCGCGGGAAGGGCGGTGGTGGATGCCTTGGCTCGCGTTGCGGGCTCGTTCTCACAACTCTTCGCCGGGAGCGGCAGCGTCTTACGTTTCTTAGGAGACGTTGGTGCCTCTCCTGACGCAGCGCTTGAGACCGTCACATTAGACACTCCGGTCGCCTTGAGTGCGACATCGCAGTCATCGATGATCTTCTTGAACCGCAGCTCAAAAAACACACCGGCAGCGATGGTGGCCGCCGTTGTAATAGTAAGAAGTACTATTGCCACAACCATTCCTGTCTTGCTGCTCGACGAGGCGTGCGTGGAGGGGAGCGGTCGGAATACCAACGTCGGAAAGATGATATCGGTGTCCGCGCGAATGACAGGTGTGGGGGTCTTGGAAATAGGCAGCGCAACGTGAGCAAGTCGCTGGCTCGCGGACTGGACGGACCCTGGCTCGGACGACGGCACACTGAGAGAGACTACCACGTCCACGACGACACGCGCGCTGCTCATTCCGTGAAGCACCGCCCCTGGAACAAACGATACGTATTGAATTGGATCACCTGCTGGCCGACCGCCCGAGGCCCCCTTCGTCGAGTTAGTGCGCACGTGCCGCACACTGAGACCCGGCGCGAACGTACTCCAGTGCAATAGCGACGTGGATAAGTTGTGGAAAAGACGGACTCCGTCGATTGGGTCATCGTCATCGCTGTCTTCATCCGCGTCCGTCACCGAGTCCTTCGACAGCATCCCGGCAATTTCTGCAGTTGCCTGCGACAAGTTGCCGTGGAGGACGAAACCCAGGCGACCGGTGGATGACGAATCCCCCAAAGCCTCGCGGGCATCCACGAGAAGCAGGACGTACCGGAGCGACACGCCGTCAGCGGGAAGGAGCGAGTTGGCCGATAGCAGCACCCAGTCGGACGTGCTGAACGATGCAGCCTCGGGGACGGCGCACAGAGTCGCTTGTTTCTCTGCCGCACTGCCGTTAACTGAAGAAGGGCTTGTAACAGACACTGGGGCCAGCGAAGGCAGCACAACGAGCTTGGCGGGAACAGTGCCATCAGCACCCTGTAGCCCGTCGCACGTCGCCGTGCCGCTGCCCGCACGAGTGATTAGTGGGAGGGGGGCGCCGTAGTAAGGCTTCGTCAAATCGTCAAGGTCCGCGGGTGTCGAGGTGTTTCTCTGGGAGCCAGCGGAAGTTTCCTGGCGCGCAATGTCGAGTTCGGTTGGGGCATACGGCGCCACCGGGAGGGACGTACCGAAGAGGTCAGCGACTGGGCCGTACGGCGACGAGCGGCACGTGGCGATGCCAGCGAGTGACGATACAACCCCGACTTCCACAATATAGCCCTCCTGAACCAATTTCACCGTAAGCTCCTGGCCATTAGAGAACGCGACTTTCAAAGCCAGTGACACCTCCGGCTGGCCGACCTCATGCGCACTGTGCGCACCGAGGACCCGCGCGGCCAGTGATATGTCGAAATGCGCGCTTCCACGCGAGGAGGTCGTCTGACCCGCACTGGGGCTCACAACGCTCAGTGTAGACATGCCGTTGGCCGAAAAATGGACAGTGGACGTGTTCACTGGCTTGAGGGACACGAGAGCCTTTTCCATGCAGTCATTTGCCAACCCTGTGTGGTCGACACCGTGCAAGCCATGCCCTGGGCTACCCTCGCAAGAGTCGTAAACCCCCGTGCACGCCGCGCAGGACTCTTTTGAGGGGCTTTCCCACTTGACCTTCACTAGGGACACTTGGGTGATCTGCAGAACATGCCCAGCATACCGCGCGAGATCTGCTGCTGAAGACGTAGTTTTGGGAATAAAAGGTGCGGTTGCGGCGCCTGCTGCACCGGTCGATGACGAGTAGAACGGATAGATACGAAGGGTGTAGTTATACAGGCGCTCACTGGACACCGGATCGCTGCCTATCGAAAATGACACGTCGGACGAAAAATTACAGTCCGGCGCACGTGGCGAAGCTGTAGCGGGTCCAGTCTCTGAGCGGAGCACCTCATCGTATTCCTCCGGCCTGAGGTGTGCATGGCCAGTAGGGGTTGGAGACACGGCGGCTTTCGTCGTGGTGGTCGCCAGAGCTGCCGAGTGGCGCGGTTGGCCAACATATGTGACGACGAGGTTCGTCACGGCGAGGCTGCGAGTGGATATTGTAACGGTGTACACGCGATGGAGCGTCAAAATACCCTGATACGGCGGGCGCCAGCTGGCGGGCTTGATCACCTGGGTGTAGAGCGTGCCCGTTAGGGTGGTTGCGGAGGTATTGTTGCTGGCTCCACTCGCGTCGACGGTAAACACTGGCGAGCCGTCCGGCAGCTTCATCTTCGCCATGTCACTCAGGCTCACCTCCCCGGTCCACACTGCGTAGCACCCGCGGATGTCTAGCTTCCATTTGACCTCGTCTGTCATTGTCGGGGTGTACATCGGGGCGTAGGCGCATGGATCCACACGGAATGTGTCGCAGTCACGGTGCTTTCCACCGAACTTCTGGAAGTAGTTCACACCGGCGGCCCACTTGGCCTCCTCGTAGTTTAGATGCCCCGCCAGCTGGGCCTCATCGGTCCACGACCAGATTGACGAGGCGAGTCCCACGCGCGCCTGCTTGTCCAGGCAGCTTCTCTCGAATCCCGTGTGCGACCCTTTCCGCACTGCCTCAGCTACGAGGAAGCCGTTCGTGATATTCGCAACACGGTCCATCGCAATCGGTGAGAACGTCGGAAAGCGGGCGGCCATGTTCCCAATGGTGCTGTACACGCGGAAGAGCAGGTTGCCGTTTGAGGAGAAAGAGAACTCCACTCCATCGGTCGCCTTACCGTCAGGGCGTGGTGTGGCATGCGACCAGCCTCCAGCACTGTCCCGGGTAACGTCAAACACATCCGGCGCTGAGGGCGAGCTTTTCCACGCCTCACTGTCGCACGTGCCTCCACAGGTGATCTGCCCTAGGTGGTATACGGTACCATCTGGCGAGCTGGTGGTAGTAGGTCCCGCTGTTGACGGCTGCGGTGGCTCAGTGAACAGCGTGACAAGGAGGTGTGCTGTCGCACCGCACTCCGACCCGTCGCCTGTGGCCGCGTCAGACCCCGACTTGCACACAATCGTGAAGGTAAACGCGTCCCAGTCGGTTTCGTTGTATGGCATCATGGGCACGTAGTAAAATTCCCCACTGCTCGAATTCCAGAAGGAGATGGAGCCGTACTGAGGCTGCGTCTCCAGTCGGACCTCCTGTACTCCGTCCCTCCCACCGCAGAATGGCGCCGTGATGTTGCTGCTTGCCGACGCACTGATCAGGTTGCGCGGGCTCGCGGTAAACGTACCATCCTCGTTGAGCGAGTACACGAACGAGAAATCACCTGGGCACTCCATGTCCTGATCTTTGGAGCTGCTCTCATCGGGGACAGCGGTGGTTTCTGGTGGCGAGACGAAAATCAGGTTCGCTTGGCCGAGGCACAGGTCCTGCCCATTGCACTGAATCACAAACGTGAAGTTGTCCACACGCGGCGCCGGCCCAGGAGGGGCGTGGTAGCGAAAGGTACCTCCGTCACCGTCAAGGTAAAAGTCCTGCGGGTTCCACATCGGCGCGCGGTGCAGAATGAACCGTGTCACTTTGGAAGCGAAGGCGGCCCCAGTCACGGGGTCTGTTTGCGGGCAGCTCGCCAGGTCCTCGCTTTTTGGCACGATGGTGAGGTTCATTACCTGGTCGTAGAACGTCCGAAAGCCGAAGCTCTGCGAGCACGCCTGCGGGGCTGCAGACGGTGCAGGGGTCAGGGTCGCTGCGGTGACCACTGTGTGGGTGATCTGGCATACCACGGTCGACGCACCGCCGCAGCGGACCCCGATGACCGCCGTGAAGAACCCGCTGACCGTATTCTGCCCCTTGGCGTCGAACCAGAGGGTTTGGCGGTCGAGGCCGACTGTGAAGAGGGCCGCGGATGCAGGGTCGGTGCTGAGTATCACGATTGACAGGTTGGCCGTGCAGCCGCTCACGTGCTCGAGCACGTGGAAGGCGGCTGGCACACCCGCGACCGCGTTGGAGCTGGTGGTCTGCGGACAAAACACGGGCGCTGGAGAAGTGTGCGTGGGTGCCAAGGTGGTCGTCGTGGTCGTCGTCGTCACGTTCCCGCTAGGACCCGAGGACGGCTCCTCAGGGGCCTGAGTTGTCGTGGTGGGCGCCGGGCTGGTTGGCTGCGGCGGAGGGGTGGTCGTGGTCGTCGTTGGTGGCTGGTAGGGTCTCACCACGTAGTACACCACCGCCGAGTCGCACAGCGGGGTGTACAGGGAGCACTTGATACTCAGCTCCGCCTGTGCGTAGTACACCGAGGTGGCAGCAGTGACTCGCGGAGTGAAGCGAACTTGCAGCTGGTGAACGTTTGGCACCTCAAACCCGGAGGGGTACGACAGCGCTTTGACGCTGATGTACTTCCCGGCGCAGGCACTATCGCTCCACTGGGGCGTCAGCTGGCTAAGAAGGCTCGAGCCCTCGTTCACAGTGAACACCCACGCGCAGGAGTTCGGCTGCGCCGCCGCAGCCGCCACCACCTCCGCCTCACGCCCAGCGGCGGCCGCGATAGGCACGGCGGTACCTTTCTCTCCCACACGCCGCAACGGCGCCCCTGCGGGGTCGGCCGCCTCCACCACCGCCACCATCGCCGCCGTCAGCACTACAAGCAGCCACAGGCACCGCTTCGACGTACGCCGCCGGTTCGCCGCCTTCACGGAGACGGTCATCGTTGCCGGCGTCGACTGCGCGTGGGCAAGACGACAGTCAACCATGCGGCCTGTTCCTCCCTAACGACGATCTCCCGCTCCACTACCCAAATATCCCCGCACGCGTCCCCTCGCACGTCACGCACCCTCTCAGGGACGCTTGCTGGCCACGCAGCACCGAGGCGCGACGACAGGACTCCCTGAGAAACCACGCCTGGTACGGTACTCTCCTTCGCTCGCCCGTCGACGAATCAAATCAATGACTCTTCTACTCTCTCTACCTTTCAATCTTTCCCAGCCCACGCGCGGTGTGCGGTATGCAGTGTGAGTGCGTGGCTTGCGCACGCGCACATACCTTTCGGGCCCCCTTCTCTTCCCACGTAATCCTCCTCATCATCCCCACTCCCCCCCCCACTCATTCCCTCGAAACTAAGGCAAGAAGCACTGATCACTCCCGCAGCAGGTGCCGCCCCGCAGCGGCATAGAGGCTCGTCTACGTGCGCCCAGCACCGCCACTTCACACGCGTTCAGGTTGACCTCCGGTCGCACCACAGCAGCAGAGACCCCTTCGGGACCATGGTCGACACCGCAGCACTTCCTGCCCTGCCCCCTTTCGTCGCAGCTCCGCTGCCGCGGCGCACGCACTGCCCCTGACTCATGCTGCCGCTCAACACATGGGGGGTGGTGCATTTGGCGCGGCCCCTCGTGCTTCCTCACGGACAGTCAAAGCCACAGAGTTTCATGCCATTCACAACAACGTCGAAGGTTATCGTCACGAAGCCACTCAGCGGCGTGGCCGATAGAACGACGCGGTCCTCGCCGGTGCACAGGAACGCTGGGTCGCGCAGCTCTGCCCTCGTTCCAGTAATGAATCCTGCCCACTTGTATTTCTCTGTGCTGTGAACCATCTGCATTATCGGCAGCCGATAAGTAAACCGCCCACTGCGCACTGGCACACGGCAGCGGGCGTAGCCGACGCACTGATCTTTTCCGCCACCATGCGACGATGACGACTTCTGAGTCGACGATGGCGCAGCACCGGGATCCTTCGACTGTGACGATGTACCACCGCTGCCGTGTGACCGGAAAAACGGGAAGAGACTAAACGTCCTCACGCCACTGGGTGGGTTGCGGATCTCGTCGGGGGTAGCTGGTCCCCCACCGCCTCCTGTGAGGGTGTGCAACGATACCGCGATCTGAGGCCAGCCGCTCACGTTGGTGCTACGCAGATGAAACTCGAACGGGCAGTTGAAGGAGAAAAGAGGGATGGGACTCTGCGCCACGTCCGACAGCTGCGTGATTACCTCGGCCGTTGTGTGGCGGTCACCGCTTGTCGGCTCAGCGATCGTCCAGTCGTTGCCCTTCACAAGGTACGTGCGGCAGAATAGGTTTCCAAACTCAGGCGACTCGCACGATTCAAGCACGCCATGAACAATCACTTCGAAAAAGTCGATGAAGTCATCGCCATCCGCCTCTTCTTCAGTCCCTTTTCGTAGCCGCCGTCCGTCGCCTGCACCACCCACGTGCGCCCAACTTGGTGAGACCGGCGTAGGCGTCGCAGAAGCGAGCCGACTGCGCCCTACAGGAGACAGCAGCGTGGGTCGCACCTTCCGGGTCACTACCGGCGACACCTGTTGTGGCGTCGGAGTAGGGCCTTTCTTTGGAGGTGCCGCCCGAGATTTTTCGCAATGGCCTGTCGTGCCTGCGAGCTTGGCAGGCGGCTCAGAGTCCGACTCGGCAGCCATCGTGGGAAACCTGAACTTAAACAAGTCGGGGAGGTTTGGGCTGGGTTCAGGAGCATCCTGCAGTGGCGAGCCTGAGTTCGCATTAGGAGAACGTTCCGACTGATCAGCCATGGCCCCTGGTGGGCATTCACCCTCACCGGTGGGTCGGTCGCCCTCCTGTGTCGCTGTGTAAGCCTCACCCCTCGCCCTATCCACAGTCATCGCCTGCTGGATCGGCGACTCCGGTTCCGGAGCCAGCGTGTCGTCACCGGGTCTACGCGGTTCCTCGGAAATCGGCGCCCTCTCGGACTGCTTCACGCGCGGTCTAACTTGGGAATGATGCGGTCTCATGACGGCATCACCGGTAATGTCGCGACCGCGGCGTCCCAGCTCGCTCTCCATTGTTGATGGAGCGAGCGTGCCGCTGACACTCGCGCTCGCACTCGCGCCCTGGGCGTCATCAACGGACTTCTCCAGCCTCGACGGCGCAGACATCGTGGTTTCCGCATGGGCGCTGGTGCCCTTTTTGCTGGCGGGCACGGAAGGTGCCACATTGCCTCGTGTGTTTCCTCGCCTTTCACTGCCGCCCTTACCCGATTTTCTACCGTCCTCATCGCCGTGCACACGGTGCGTCACTGCCGGGGCCACGGGTAGAAGGTCTTTCTTGCCCTCCGAACGCCCTGCCTCGCTTACTAGGGCCTCGCGTGAATCCGCATCGACGCTACGGGTTCGTGTTACACCCGCTAGAATAAACGGACCCACATTCGATGTGGACATAGCTCAACGCACTCCCACACAAAGCGGTTCGCTCACTGTACGGAACGTCTACTGCCCACTGTGCGCTTCCTTACCAAAGCGCACTGCCCGTGTCGCTCTAAAGAGCACACAACCTACCCTCGTGGCGAAAGCAAGCGGTGGAACTCACCCACTCACCCACCCATCCACCCACCCACACGCACACACGCACAGGCATCGATGCATGTTCCTCATTTGGGACGTCAGTGGTCCTGTGACAGACCAGAGCACTGAGATAGCTGCTGAGGCCTACCTCTCTCTCTCCATCAGAGGTCCTCGTCACAACGCACAGGCATGCAAAAAAAAAAGCAGTGAGGGCGTAGTCAAATGTACATATGCACCTCGCAGTGAGAGAAGCCCGAGGGCACCGGGGAGGTTCTGTCTCCTGTGTCCGTGATGATCGCGTGCGCATGAGTTTTCGACCGTGTGGGGGGCGATGGAGAGGATGTTGTTTCGACTCCGTCATTTTTTGACGCGCCCCCCTCTCCACGACCTGACCACCAATGCCACCGCTTACCTCTTGGCGGGGAGCGCTGGAAGGGGCCGCCGGAGCATCGCCTTAAGGTCGCGCAGCGCCGCGTGAGCCGTCAGCCCTTTGTATCGCTGCTCCGCGCGCCTCTCGCACTCGCGCAGCTGTGCGGTGTCCTCCGCAGATGACGACTGCAACGAGCTCAAGTACCATTGCTTCACCATACCGTTAGGGCCTAAACGCAGCTGGGGCAGTTGGTCAGCCCGGTCGGCTGGCGCGTGAGACGCAGCTCTCTCTAAGTCTTGGTATCCGGCGGAGGGCAGGGACAGCCCCCGGCGTGATTCCCCCGGCCCCGAGGCGCAGCTCCCCGCTGCCGTCACTGCTGAACCCGCACCGACCAGTGTACAGCTGCTTGCACCCGCAGCACTGGCATTGTGGGGAGAGCTGCCCCTCCTTACTTCGGTGAGAAAGAATTCGGAATGATCCACCAGCACAGGGACGTTGTCGTCGGCACCTGGCACAGGGAGGGAGCCACTACATGCGCCTCGGCCACTGTCGTTCCATGCTTTGGAAGTGTCACCGCACGGCTGCGTCACGCTCACTGACGTTCTCGGCGAGAGTTTGGGACTAGAGAGGGTCTCCGGCCACTCCAGGGGAGACACGTAGTGATGTGGATCAACGGTCCCACTGCGTCGCAGACCAATGTCCTGAAGCCGCCGTCTGCGCCGCGCGAACCACGATTCGGGTTTGATTGGGAGCTTCACAATGAGGTTTTCTGCAGTTTCGGTGTAGTGCGTGCCATGCTTCTTCTCAGGAAGGAGTTCCGCTGTTACCACGTCGAACGAGTTGGGGGGAGCGACGCGCTTACTCTGACTTCGACTCCCCTGGGTGCACGTGGTGCGGGCCGTCGCGCTCGCACCAGCAAACCCAGGGCCTGGAGGCGGTTGTGAAGCAGTGATTGGTGTACCGTCTTCTTGGCAGCCCTGATCGGCATCGTCGGTACTCACGTAATAGTACCCAGATACCGTTGCAGAAACAATAACCTCCACGCGATACTCGTCCATCATCACCGACAGCACCTTCTCCAGCTCGACCGGCGTTCGCTCGATCTCGTTGCCACTTAGCACGAGCACCCTTAGCGTTGGTGACAGCGGAACCAGCGCCTCGAGGATGCCGGTTGCCGCGCTCATGCGGTTATTCGCAAGTGCCAGCACGCGTAGCATTGGGAAGCACACACCCCGCCCGTCCCGAACGTTCAGCTGCGGAAGGCTGCTGATAGAGTTGTAGTTGAGGTTAACCTCCTGCAGCGAGGGCATTGTAGATAACGAAGTGAACACGTTTCCGGGGGAGCTAGGGGATGACTCCGGCGCGGCGGGGGACAGCAGCAGGTGCTGATGCCAGTCGGTGGTCTCGCAACCGGTCGTCTTGTGGCTCGACGGATATGAGTCGGTGAACTTGTTCCGCTCCAGCGCGAAGTGCGTCACGTTGGCGAGAAACGAGAGATCCGCCGGAAGGCGTACCAGATTGTTGCCGCTGAGGTCGAGCTTTTCCAGAAGCGGCAGCCGTGAAAGGTGCACGATCTCCGAGGCGCAGACGTGGTTATACGCAAGGTTCAGCACGCGAAGGTGGGGAAATACCTCATCACCCGCTGCGCTCACTGGTCCGCTCGCCGAGGCTTCCAGTGGTGGCGGAGGTTCATCTTCTGCACCGCGCGTAGGTTTCCCCGCTGGGCTTCTGCATCCGGGCAGCCGCCGCGAAGAGCGGTCGCCCGGTGCGTTTCCCACATCAAGCCCTGAGAGGTGCGTAACTCCGTTGCACACAAGTCGCAATTCCTCCAAGCCAACAAGCGGCACAAGCTGACTAACGTCAGTGATACGGTTGCCGCTGAGGTCGAGGTACCGAAGGCGGGTGAAGTAGCCCATGTCTTCCCGTACCACTCCCGTGAGCTGTGAGTCCCGAAGCGTCACCTCTGTCACACAGGCGAGGACGGCACTGCCGGTGAGATCGGCGTCGTCCTCGGCCAAGGCGCCCGCCGCGAGTAAGATGAAGCCATCCAGTAAAAGGGGCCCCTCACAGGTGCTCAGCGCGTTGGATGGCTCCGCCCTCGTGGGGGATGTACACCTCTCGCCCCGTGTGCAACACGGGTAGCTACCTGCGTGGGTGGTGCCGTGCAGGGCCGAGCACGCCTCTGGGAAGAGTGGAACATCGGCGCCGAGTTGACGAAGCTGCGTGCGGATCCTCACGGCCTCCTCCAAAGTGCGCGCCGAAGGAGGTCGCGGTAGGCGGAAGTACGTTTTCATCTCGCGCTCGAAGGGGCTGCGGTCTTTAAGCAGCCGAAACCCACGCGGGTGCACAAAACGCGCCTGTGGTAAGACGCAGTCGCCCACATACTGCGAGCCCAGCACGTAGGTGCTAGCTTTGTACATACGGGGCGCCTCGCTGGATCGTGGGCTACGTGACTGCGGCTTCGGTTGCCTCCTCATGTGCGTCGCTGCCGCCAGGGAGCCTACATCGGCCGGATGAAGTGGCTCATGAAGCTGCACCGAGCACGCACCCTTCACCGACTCCCCTGCCCGCTGACCTCCGTACGGCAGCGCACCAGCATCCTCGCAAACCGGGGTGTCACCGGCGCCGTTCTGGAGGATCGCCGCCATATCCTCTCATTCGGGTGATGGTGGTGACCTAGCTCCAAGCTGACCTCTTCTTCCTGCGGTTGAACCCCCCTTCTCCTACGCACCCTCACGCCAACAGCATGTGCGCCTCCGGGGATGCAGAGTGGGTGAATCCTCGGCGAGTCGCGCGAAAAACCGAAGCACAAAGGTAGAGCTTCCGCAGGTAGTGGAATGCTACAGCTGGGGAACCCCTTCCAAACGCAGTACCCGATGGGATGTGTTCGCTGCAGTGATGGCCCCGCCTCTGGCGTCCTCCTCCCCCCTCCCATCCCCGCCGGAACGAGCTGAGTGGAAGCAGGTGCCACGCACGAGAATACCAGTCCGTGTGCAGCGGCACAGAGTGAGCAGGTGGGCTACAGGGGAGATTGAGAAAGATCGAGGCAGAGAGAGAAAGAGAAAGAGAAAGAAAGAGCAAGCTCCGGGGGCCACGAGAGAGAGCGCGGCCACGTGGCGGTCTCAACACCCGAAGTTCTGCCACGGACATCAGCAGACGGTATACACACGGCAGCACGCCCCCCCCCCAAAAAAAATGGGTTCTTTCTGTACATCCCACGGCATCCACGGCCTTGTAGCTGCCCACC
>PGOM01000015.1:144759-165939 GCA_002921335.1 Paratrypanosoma confusum | reverse complement strand
GCCTTGTAGCTGCCCACCGCTCCCCCACCCACCCTTCCGTCTCCCCGGGGTCTCCCCCACCATGGTGCGGGGGCTCTACGCTGGAAACCGAGGCGGTCCACTAATATCTCCCCTCTACGCTACCATACCCACCATAGGTGCCCCTCTCCTTCGTATCAACCACGTGTTCGCACGGCATGACGCCTGCACCGTGGGCAGAGAAGCGCGAGGGCGAGTGGAAGGGGTGGCGCCGTGTCCCCTGCGCCCCTCGCACCTCCTCCGCCCCACAGCACCGCCAATCTATATCGTCAATAAGCTGCACCTCGCGGACCTGTATCTCGTGAGCGCAACAATCCACCGGTCCCTGACGGGCACTCACTCCCCTTTCACACGGGAATTTCCCCCCTGTTCATCGGTGGCGACATCGGTCGCAGTCACGACGACACGCCTCCCTTCCGCCATCAAAAAAATACATTGAGCGGCGCTGCACGGCTCGGTGCAAACCCGCTGGGCTCGCCTGAGCTGAGGCGCACATACACACATCCAACGATGATCTGTCCTCAGCCATCTACCCCCCTTCCTTCCCCACATAGTCATGAATCACCCCCTCCCCTAAACCATCAACACTAACACCACTAAGGATCCTTCTGCAGCGGCAGTGTCACTCATCAACGATTTCCTCGTCCATAGCCCCGCCCTCACCGGGCATGTCACTACTTTTCAGTGATCGCTTTGACTTCTTGCGCCGCTTGCTTTCCAGCGCGGCGCCGTGCTCATCCGTGGCGGTCTTTTTAAGCCGACCCGAGGACTTGCCATCTTGCGGTGCACCGCCATCCTCAGCACCGGAGGAGCCCTCATCATCATCATCCTGAAGAAACGGTGCTGGGCTTTTGCCGTTAGCGTCGCACACGCGCGACACGATGCTCGCCTCCACGTACAGCTTGACGGATATGCCCTCCTTCTGCATCGCTTCCAACACGCTGAAACCGTTGCGGTACTCCTTCACGCCATCGCAGTAGTACTGCACGAGAAGTGTGTAGACGTCCCCCATACGGATAGCGGACTCAATGAGGTGCGCTGAGAACGGGGCAGAGGCCGGATCGACCTTCCATGCATTCGTACCCCCCCCTGATCTCTCACTATGCTCATCTGCGTCTTTGGTGCCTCCGTGCTTCTTGCTTTTCTTGTACTTGACTACGAGATCGGAGCAAATTGAGATCAGCTCTGGCGAGGTGGTTCCCGGGGCGAATAGCTTCTTTGCCTTGGCGACACGCGCGACAATTGCACCACGCTGGTGCGTTTCGTCAAGCCGCACCGCGTACGAGACAGACGACGAGCCGGTCTTCTTCTGGGTGGCTGGTCCGTCGTTGTGGGACTCGGCCAGGAGCTTTTCAAGCACGGTAGCCGCTGACTGAAGCGAGGTAAGGGCGAGGTCGTAGTTGCGGTTCTCGTCGATGTAGACCTGAGCGCACATGTCGTAAAACGATGCAAGGTTCGACAGCGCCTTGGCCTTCGTATAGAAGTGGACGATACTTTTGTGAATGGATGGATTTCCAATCCAGTCTTGCGACTGGAGGTAGTTGGCAGTCATCACGTATATGTCCGCACTCCGCGAGTGGTTCGCAAAGAATACGATCTTGTCGTTGTCGCCCGTGCGCAGCAGCGCCTTCACCGCCTTTAGCCGGTCCCCCGCAAGCGTGTAGTACTTGCACGCGAGACTCCAACTTTGCTGCTCCTTCGCCACATGTGCGACCTTCTTGTACATGGACAGCTTATCCTCTTCGAAGGTGCGCTTGGCCTCCTCGTACGCCACGCGCTCTGCCTCAAACTTTTTTGCGAGGCTTTCACGATGCTCCTCACTCGTTTCAGCCAACAGAACCCGCTGCTGCTCCACCGACGTTGGTGGCGTAGGTGGCGGTATCAGGAGCATAGCGTCCGCCATTTCCTCCGTCATAGTGACGCTCTTTTCCAGGCAAAGCTTGAGCGCATCGTCGTAGTCCTTGGCGAGAATCAGCATTTCTGCCGCGCGGTTCTCGTATCCTTTTGATCCCGCGAAATACTTCGACATCTGACGGAAGATGTCCGGATCCACCGCAGGGCCGACGGGACCATCACCTGGAAGCCCATTCTTCTTCGCAGCCTGCCGCTCCACCTGCCTATTCAGGTCCTCGCTAATCTGCACCAGGGCATCAAACAGGCTACCGGCTACGCACACGTCAATCGCGTGCATCGTCTCACCTGCTGTCCGAAGCAGTACAACGGCCTTATCATACGCTTTGCACTCCTCTAGAAAGTACGCACTACGCAGCATGAGCTGGTGATCATTGCTCTGAAGGGAAAACTGCAACAGCTCACTCAGCCGCTTTGTCTCCTTTGCCAGCACCACCGCACGGCGATACGCCCCCGCATACCCATAATATTTCAGCGCCGAGTCAATGTCGTTCATTTTTTCGAAGTGCAACCCAACGAAGTAGGCCGCCCCAATCGGCTGGCTGAGGCTGCTGGCACCCGCGGAGTGCGGCAAGCCCGATTTGGGGACCACGCCGGAAACACCGCCTTCTCCACGCTGCGCCCCAGTTAAGTTGTCCTCCAGCCCACCTGGGTACGGCGGGCGGCTGCCACCGTGCAGCTGCTGGTTCTTAGCCTCAAGCTCTACGGCCGCCTCCACCAAGCGGCTAACAACGTCTAACGCGTCATCGACTCGCGGCGGGGTGAACGCGGTCATGAGCAGGCGGACCACGTTGTAATGGTCCTTGGCCATGCCATAGTACGACACCGCATCGGACATGCGCTGGCGACGCTCACTGTATGCCGCGAGCCAGCAGAGAAGCTCTTTGGTGCTGATGGCCTCGGCAGTCGCAGGGTCGTTTGCAGTCTTCATCACGATCTCGCGCAGCTTCCCTTGCGTCCCACGTTGCTGGTACACCCTAGCGACATCCGTGCCGGCGCAGCGTGCCGTGTGGTACCAATATATCGCTGAGTCAAAGTTGTGGAGGCCCTCCTGGAACTGGGCGCACTTGTACGCCACAGCACGGGCGTGAATGCGGTCGTACTTCAGGGCATGCCGGTTCGCCTGGTCAAAGAGACCACAGGCGACGAACAGCTCGGTAATAAGGTCGTACCGCTTCGCCTTCTGCAGCAGCTGCTCGCTCTCCTCCACCATCCCTAGCGTGTAGGCAAGAACGGCGAGCTGGACATCCTTTTCTCCACTGTAGTTTTCCTTCGCCTCTCGCAGGGCTCTAGCTCCGACGCCATCCAGTAACTGGGCAAGGCATACCTCGGCAACATCCAGGCGGCCGTTGGAAACGCACATGGTTGCGAGGTTGTGCCATACGCTGCTGCTTTTGATGCTCTTTACAGCACGGTATGCCTCGTCCATGTTTCCGATCGTGGCGTAGTAGCTGAATTTCATCAGCGCCTCACGAACGACGACGTCACGATCACTCTTCAATCCATCAAAGTCACGCAGTCGCTTTTGCTCGATGACGTAGTCAGCAGGGCTTCCCGCATTCCCACCGATGCGCACCGACGCGAGCAGGAAGTCAGGGATCGTCAGTCCCACCAGACATATTTGGTAACGCTGCATTGGAACCGAGTTGTGCTTCACAATGCCCTGGCTCGTCGTCGTCGCAAAAAGGGTCACGAGGTTGTGCTGACTACTCTGCAGTCCGTAGCACCCGACGGCACCACCAGAGCTCACACCACCGTTTAGCGCTTCACCCTCACGCTTCTCCTTCTCTACGAGATTCTCCATGTCTTGGATCTTGCCCTTTCCGTCCGCACCGCTTTCCATATCGTAAATTCCCTCGCCGTAGCCATCATTAAACCCACCGCTTGCCGGGGTGGGTCCTGGCCCAGGGGATGGGAGACTGCCGTTTCCTTGTGGCCGCTGCCCTGGCACGGCGCTGGAGTTGAGACCCGCAGCTGATCCTCCATAGCCGCCGCGCGCACCTTGCGGCCTCTGTACCTCCTCTTCGATC
Source organism: Paratrypanosoma confusum (assembly GCA_002921335.1). NCBI lineage: Eukaryota > Euglenozoa > Kinetoplastea > Trypanosomatida > Trypanosomatidae > Paratrypanosoma > Paratrypanosoma confusum. The sequence continues at coordinate 161,980 of PGOM01000015.1, read as the reverse complement.
ACAGTCACGCCCTTTTCGTCACGCATCGAAGAGCTGGTTGATTCTGCCTTGCCGTCGTCTGCACCGACCCTTTTTCCGACTTTGACACCGTGGGTCTCGCACGCGAGCAGAAGGTACCCGAGTTCACCAAAACTGTTTCCATCGGATGCGGGCCGGTTCCAGTACAGTGACTCAGGCTGTTCGTTACTGGGTCCAAAGTCGTACGATACTGTGTTGTCTGTGTCCGAATCGTACACCCAAATGCGTGAGTCTGGGCGTTGCAACACCCCGACGCGGGTCATCAGAGCCACTCGCTTGCCCTGGGCGTTCACCTTGGCGTCTACCACAGTAATAGGTCCCTCGGGCTCTTTTGTGCGGGGTGGCCTGCCTTCGTTATTTTTATCCACCATCGCATCTTCTGCGGCCTCGACCTCCTGTTTGGCACCTGCAGCGTCACCAGCCAGAGCGTCTTCGTTGTTCCGGAAGAGAACGCGCGCCGGTCCCAATTGCCGAAGCTCGAACCCATTGATCTTCGCTAGCTTCATGACGTGCTTGTCCGTAATGGCAACCATGAAGTCCTCCATCACGTCAAGAATCACCACCTCACCCTCGCTCTCGGTAAAGGTAATGTGCGCGATCGGCTGCATCTGCAGGTTCACAAACTGTACGCGGTTACCGCTTCTCACGTATAGCAGCCCACTGGAGTGAAGCGCGAACGCTCCAGATGAAGTCGACACGAAGTTGATCAGTGAAGCCACGGAGGTGGTTTCGTTGATGGTGTACAGCTCAATCACGCTCCCGTTCCACAGGGCAATGTGCGGGAACGACAGAGAAAGGCCCCTCACTTTGCTCGTACTGGCCAGAAGGCACTGGCAACCGGTGATACTCTCGATGACCACGATGGCAGACGTGACCTGGGTTGCCGCAGCGACACCATCCCACACGCGCTGGCGCTTTGCCTCGCGCATCAGCTTGAAGCGGCCACCGCTGTAACAGACGGCAATGTCGCCCTGGGCTGTCCAGCGCACGCCGTCCACCCGCAACTCGACCAAAGCGGAGCTCGAGTGCCGGCGACTGGGATTTGTCGCAGTTGCCGCTGCGTTTCCCTCGCCTGCGCTGCCCGGTGGGTTCGCCATCACTCCTGAGCTCTCAAGTAGTTTCTGCCGCAGCGCATCACCGTTTTGCGTGTCGGTATCGCCGCTGTGGGCAGTGAGCAGTGCCAGCGGCTCCCACGCTGAAGCCACCTGGCATCCTTCGTCCCCCGCATTGCAGCCGAACACCACTACAACTCCCTCCGCGGTGCCCACAGCGATCATCCGGCGTTGCGGCAGTGTGGAGATGCTCGTGATAGCCGTGGTGCCCAGGATCGTTGGCAATGCAAGCGCGGCTGGGTTTGCAGGCGCGGCAGGGGGGGTGTTTCCTTTCCCCGCCGCGCCTGATTCAGCCGTGGGACTAGTGGCAGGTGTGGTAGCCGCGGTGTTAGGTGCGGTGCTCGCGGTGGCCATGTTCGCCGAAGTTACCGCTGCCGTGTACGACGGTGGAAGCAGACTGGTTATCACTTCATTTTCGATGCTAAAAAAGCGCACGCGCTCATCCCCGCAGCCAATGACAACGAGACCCGGGGCGGCCCAGGACATCGACACGCCAGGCAGTCCGTCGAGGGACGCAGCGGTGCAACTGGAAATGGTCCCCCCTGTCGTCATGCCTGTGGAGGTTGCCAGTGATGGGGCGGATACCTTACCTTTCATTCGGCTCACCGACTTGAAGTCCTCCGTAATATTATACACCTCCACCATGTTCCCACTCGTTAGCGTCACGAGGAGCCGCTTCACGGGGTCGTACAGAAAACACAAGACGCGCTGCGTCGGCTCTGTGGACAGAAGCGACACCGGTGTCCCATTGTAGTCCAGAAACCACATTTCACGTGTGCCACCACACAGAATGAATGCGATCTCATCCTCCGCCGTCGTCGCCGCGGAAGCGTCTTTCGCGGTGTGATTTTTGGTCGCTGCGGCCTCGTGAGACTTCGGGGAGTTGGCGACAATCTGCCGCTCGGTCGACGGCACGTGGCAGACCCCAGTGATGTTTACACTGCACTTGACGGAGAACATGGAAGTCAACTGCATCTGAAGTACACCTGCCTCGTCATCGTCCCGGCCCAGAGTCGGCGCCGTCGCTGCAGTTGTCGGTGCCATCACAGGGGAGCCCTTCCCATCGGCAGACATCTCAGGAACCTGCCGTTTTGTCTCCTCAACCAGCCACACGATGACATCTCGGTTGTGCGACGTAGTGACTCCCCACTTCCCATTCCGTGACCACTGAATTGAGCCAACGGCAGTGGAGGAGTGACTTGTCGCGGCAGCGGCCACCTCGTCCACGTGGCCGACAAAAACAAATGCGGGCGAGTTAGTTGTGATGCATCCCCCGTTAGACGGGGTGGGCTTCCCGCCCAACCCCAGTGCCATGACGGCGGTATTCTGTACATGTGACCCGCTCGTTTTTGATGCTTGTCCAACGGCCGCCGAGTGCGCCGACGACACGGCGCGGGAGAGCAGCAGCGCTTCTGGCGAGTCGGGGGCGGCAGCAAGAAGAGCCGCCTCAGTGCTTCCATCCGCGACGGGGCTTGACCAAATGGAGAGGCTCCCATCTTCCCACCCGACAAGGAGAGCTTTGCGCCTTGGGTGCCACGACATGGATGTAGGACTGCGCTTCTTTTCGATGAAAGCGATGCAGTCACCCTCCGTTGTGCTAATCAGCACCCGGAATGCCGCAGAGCTCTTGACGAGGATGCTTCCCCCGCCAGTGGGCGAGGTAGGCGCCCACGCCGTTGCGACAAGGGGGAGGAGTGGGTGACTGCATGACAGCGGGGCTATCGCCGAAAAGCCGGTCCCTCCGACCCGGTTGATGAAATATAGCGACATTGCGCTCCGCGAAAGCCGTGTAGCTAAGGTGGGAGAAACACCATGGCGGCGCGCCCCGTTGTGCCGCCCGGCCAAGCCCACATCCCAGTCCACGCCCTTTCTCCCCCTCCTCCTGTGCACGGGATCAGTCCACCTAAGTCACGCAGGCAAGCCAATCCATGATAAAAGAGCGGCAAGTGGCCGGCGATCGTAGGGCACTGCAGTCAGACACCTCAGCCAAATGCGATTGAGTCCGAATGGCCCACAGTGGTCTCTCGTGCGAGCCAGCATTCGTTGGCCACCTTTCCTCCACCTCACAGCCCCGCCCTTTCACTACGCAATGCGCACAAAAACTCACTCGCACCTTGCTGCCTCCGCACCACATAGAATAAAATCGCGTTGCTAGAGTCACTGGGCTCTAGCTCGAGTCGTATTCAATGGTATCCCACGCTCGCCGCATCATCGTCTTCTTTGCAATAAGACCTAGAGTGGGACTTGAAGAAGAGAGCCGGGGGTTTTCCTCCGTAAGGGACCATTTGGGCGCACGAGTTGGCTGCGGCGGAGACGGTCGCGGTAGTGGCGATGGGAGACGGCGAGAAACGCCATGATTCACGAGGTCGTTCAGCCGCTCCAGTTCTTCCACTCGTACAAACGACATCCAGTCGTTACCCTCCGCTGTACACAGTTTTGCGTTCGCCTGAAGCCGCCGAGTGCGGGCGGGCTCACGCTCGGCTGCACCGCTCTCAATTTCGGGAGGAAGTGGTGAGGCTACAGCGTCTCTGGTAAACTTCCCTACTCCCGTGGCTGAAGCCACCTGCCACGGTGCATCCACCGGCGAGGCCGACACGCTGCAGTCCCCTCCGGCCCCGGAAGCGTCTCTACCTTGTGTTGGCCTGTGGGTTGCAGCTGCCACACACACGTCTCTGATCACAAATGTGTCATTGGGCGTGCTCGGGCTGTTGGTCGTGGGACACTTTTCCCACATCGGCTCTCCTGCCTCCATGCGGTGGTGGCGTCCAGCGGCCCATGTGGTGCGGCCTGTTGATTTACCAAGACTGGCCGATGGCAGTAACTCAACGCGCGATGGCGGTGCGGAGAGAAGTGAGGCACCTCTACCACTCTGACTCCATGAACGCTTATGATTCTCCCGTGGAGCGGATGAAACTCCTCCACTGGATACATTTGAGCCCGTCTGCCCCCCAGCTTCTTCCTCGTCACTGTTGCCAGCACCTACGTGCTTTTCGGCGGCGTGCACACCAGGTAACGATCCGCGAGATCTCTCTGCTGCGGTCAGAGAGCTGTCGAGTGAAATGCGGACCAGACTCCCCATCTCCACGCCATTCTCGCTCCCGCGCCCGCCCAATGTCTCCGAAGGTAGCGGAAACGTCCTCCGGAGACCCTTCTGGAAAAGCTCGCGGAGCGACTCCTGCTCATAAGTTCGAAAGCGTTGCTGGTGTTTCAGCAGCTCTAACTCGGCCTTCAGCTCGTGCTTTTCCTGGTTCTCCTTTAGCAGCAGCCGTTTCAGTCTTTCCTCCACACCGTCCTCGATTGGCGTTAGCCTAGCCGTTGATGCACGAGAGGGACTACGACAGTGAGCAACTGCGATGACGCTTGGAGAGGCGCTCCTGCTTCGCGCTGCTATACGGATAGTTTCCTGAGCAGCACTAAACTGAGCAGTAGACGGTTCCCGCGACCCGGGTGTTGCTGATCGCGCAGAGCCGCTAAAGGGATCTCGGGGAGCAGCACCGATCACGGACACAGATTTGCAGCGGGCTCGCTCGCACAGCAACTCCTCTTTCAATACCTCCAGCTGCTGCGCTAGCATGACCCGCTCCAGGTCGGCCCGCTGCCTGAGACTGAGGTACACAGAAGTAGCCATACTGCGCTCCGCGTCAAGTGCCACGCGCAGCAAGTCGTATCGCCCCTCAGCCTCCTTAAGCATACAGGCTGTTTGCTGGGCCTCCACCATGAGAGAGTTGCAAGCTTCTACTGCTCGATCCAGGATTGCTTCCCGTCGTGTCAGATGTTCCCGAAGGTCCTCCACTTCGCTGCGCGCCAACGTGAGCTCCTTTTCGAGGAAGGCATTGCTGCAGGCAGCGGCATCCTGTACCAGAGGTGGAGCCGCTGGGCTTGTAGCAGCGCGACTCTCATTATCTACACCGTCACTTTCCACTGGCCCACTACACAGCCCCGCCGCGAGAGGCGGTGGCACTGGTGCGAGCGTGCGAAGTAATGCCTCTCCATGAGCAGCGTAATGGCTGATTCGCTCCTCGTAGAGAGCATCCACGAGCTCGAGAAGCAGGCTATGCACTGCAGTTTGCCATGGGGCACCTGCTTCAGTGCAATCGGCAACTTGAAGACATGCTGAGTCTTTTTCGGGCCCAAGATCACTGCAAGGCGTCGCGAGTACTGAGCTCCGCTCCCCATCACAGTGATCCCCATCGTCAACCGCAACAAAGCATTGCGTGGAGGAGATGCTCGGGATGGCCAGCAGAATCGGCGATGAAGAGCCGTCAGACGACAGTGAGTGGGAGAGGCGCGTGGGTGGACCGCGATCCACCACACCTTCTCCAGGTAACGAAATAAATCCGGCCATCGGCCATGAAAAATCAGTTCCTGGAGTGGTCGTTCGCCTCCGGTGCCGCCCTCCAGAGTAATGATCCGCCCGGCAGAGCATTTCTACGAGGATCGGTCGGGAACAGTACTCCAGCAAGAGCTGGCAGCTGACGAAGTGCCACTGCTCGCTAACCACTTGAAGCTCGTCAAGCAACCCTTGAACAAGAGCCAGGCTATCCATGGAACGCCAGGTTGTCTCATGGGCTCTGGGCAACACGGTCTCGCCATTGCTAGCCTCGTGCTTGCCCTCCATCGCTAGATAGCCCGATGGGGCTAAGCCTAGGCGGGCATTTCGCTTCTCCTTATACGTAAGCCCCTTCGATCGGTGCCAACGGTGAGTGCTACCCTCCCTGAGGGGGCGCGTGCTCACCGCGTCCGCGTACTCGTCCTCGCCAATGAAATTCAAAATGCGCCTGTTCTGCACCGCGTGACGGCTGCGACTCTGGCGGAGGTACAACATGGCAATCAGCGCCACGGTACTGAGAAGGCCAGAGAGCGGAAGTCTCGTGCGGCGCCATGAAGGTGCCAAGTGAGTCTCCGCCATGTGCTCCTCCAAGGCGACGGCTACAGCACAGCCGCATTGGGAACCACTTCTGCTGCAAAACGGGACTTCCGACGCCACTTTCCCAGCAACGGCCTCCGATGCTAGCGTTTTCTGATCTTTACAGGGGCATTTGTCCTGCTGGGTAGCTCGTGTATGACGCACCTCAGGGTGCGAGTCACTCCTGCGCTCGTGCACTGTGAGAGTGACGAGAGTGGCAAGATTGGCGCCAGACGCAAAGTCAGAGACGCGCTTGCTACAAGCACGTTCTTGCTCATCGGCAAAGCGACTCTGCTCCGCACGACAGCGAGCGGCTTCCAGCTGGAGCTCTTCAGCCTTTTCAACAGCACAAGCAGCACGTTCAGTTTCTCTCAGCAGATGTAGCTCCCGTCCGAATTGGGCAGTCAACCGGGCCGTCGCCTGCCTCTCGCACTCCAACTGCGCGGCGGCTACACGCTCATCTACTGACTTGCGGATGAAAGTGACGTTACCAACGCATTCAGCCTTCTGTGTCTGCATGGCAGCGGTAATACGTTTGTTGCACCGGGCCTCATCCACCCGTTTAGCCTCCAGGGTGCAGCTTAGGCACGATGTCATCCCCACCTCCTGCTTCTCCTCGTCTAAGAGCTTCGCCCACGTGGCGTTGATTTGCTCGAGGTCACCACTATGTATGCGCGCCCAGAATTCTGCATCTGCGTCTCGCTGCAGTCGCATTGACTCGTTTGTTTGGCGCCAGCACTGGGCCTCCGCCTTACGGACGGTCAACTCTGTACTCGCCGTACAGCGGTGTTCACTCTCCAGCAGAACCTGGCGATTGGCTACGATGCACTCTTCCCGCAAGCGCACCTCAGCAGCACGCATGCGCTCATCGCAGATTGCGCCTTGGTCCAGCTCAGTCAGGTGTTGCAATGCAATCGCATCCCGCACACACTCCGTCGCGACAGCATCTCGCGTCAAAGCATTTTGCGCAGCCATCACTTCGCGTTCCACGTGGGAAACGTTCATGTTGCACTCCGAACGAAGCTGCTCCTCCAACGTCGACTGCTTCAAATCGTAGAGGGACCCAAGCTGCGTCGCCAGTTCCTCCCTCGCCCGTTGCATGGCATCGCGCTCTCTCGAGGTCACTATCTCGAGGCACTCGCGTTCAAGGCGGGCATCACAGTCTAGCTCCATGTCCTCACGCAGCTGGTCCTGCATCTGCGAACATGACTGCGACCACAAAGCCGCTGTAGTGGAAACTGCCTCATTCACCGATGCTTTCACGGTTACTGTTTCCTCCGCCTTCAGCTCTTCACGCAGCTGCTGCAGCTCCTGTGCATGGCGCACCAGAAGTATACCGTGAATACTGACGTTGGCGTGGTGAAGCCGTTGCTCGCACAGCTGCTGTGCTGCGACAGCGGATTCCTCCAGGCGGGAATTCATTGTAGATTCCATCCTGTCGTGGGTGTCTTTCACCTCCAACGTGCACTGTTCGATTTCACGGCTCAGTTGCTGAAGAGCACGATCGCAGTCGGATTGCATGGCCAACGCCAGCTTAGACTTCTCGAGGATGTGCCGCTCCGCCTCCACTGCCGTTGCCGCGTCTAGCTTCACACTGCACTCCACCTGCGCATTGAGCAGGGCTGCACTTTGGTTCGCTGCGCACTCGCCTCGAACCGCGGTCAGACGCTGAGTTCCTATCTCATGGCACTCCTCGAGCAGTGCCATTTCGCGGGCCCTCAATAAAGCCTCGACGCGAGCCCCCTCACCCTGCACGCGCCGGGCGCACGCACGCAGACGCTCGTCGCTCAGCCTCACTGCCCGCTGCAAGGTCTCCAGCACTTCTTGCTTCACCTCTAGGCTGCGCATCGCATCGCCAAGACGGGTTTCAGTGTCTTCCAGCTGTCGATGCAGAGGGTCATCCACTGGTTCCACGCTGAAATCGGTCCATCTTCCTGTCTCTTGAGCCTCCCACAACCGCTTCTCACACGCTGCCGACGCTTCAGAAAGCGCTGCCCGGGCAGCGTCCCTCTCTACCTGGATGGCGCTGCAGTCAATCTCCAATCGCAACGCTTCTGCGCTGATTTCCGTCACTGCATCTTGGTGCAACTCTGCACTGCCAGAGGCGGCGATGAGCAGCGGCATCATATGAATGTGAGTGTCCGCGTCGGCAGCGCCAGCGGGCGATTCACCAGCCTGCTCTGTGACGCCCACCACCTCCTCAGGCACCGCAGCCGCATCGCTCGTAGTTTCCATCGTCGTGGGCGTCACAGCTTCCGTCACTACCTCCCCGGTGCCCTGATCGATCGTAGAGAGTTGCTGCGAAGTTGATCGCTCGTTCGTGACGGTATCACTCAATTCGGTGGCACCGGCTGTGCTAGGACGAGTGCTGGTAGTGGGGCTGCTGTCCTTTCTCCAGAAGCGAAAGTACAGCGGATCTTGCCACCAGGAAGCGAAGGTGCCTGTGTGATGCAGTGGCTCAGTGTTGCTCTCATGTTCAGCAGATGGTGGAGGCTGCACTGGCTCACCCTCAGTCTCCACGGATTCCTTGTGTAGGGCACTCTCAACTGCAACAGATTCCAACTCCACCCCATAGACGAATTCGATCAGCGAGCCGAGAAGAGAAGCCTTCGCCGATGCTACTGTGACGGGCATGTCGCTGGAATCTGCGTCGTCAGAGTCGTCAACGGGCTCACGGGAACCTACAGCTTCTGTCCTCTGGAGTGCGGATAATGGCATCACCGTGCCCGTGGCGGTAGGTGAAGCTTCCTCCTGGGAGGAAACATCTTCCAGCACACTGTCGCCCTCTATGTTGGCAGGGACACTGTGCTCGAGGAGGATCAGTTTGGATGCAGCGGCCTCCGCTCTCAACACAGGTCCTTGGACTGATTCCGAGGCGACTGGCGCCAGGCCCTGCATGGCCGACACACCCTCCGCGTCGCTGGGGCCCTGCGAAGCCGAGGTGGCAGCCACTTGGAGCACCCACGCCTTTTCGTCACCTTCGAGGCTACATACGCTGTCGTCGGAGTCAACACCCTCGTCTGAGGCATCGAAGGGCCACAGAAGTGCGGAGATGGGCGGCAGCCCCCAGTTCTCTGCAGGCCATGTCGACTGCCAGAGTAACGTTGCATACGCGGCAGCACCGTCTGCGAGGCTACGGCCAAGGGACACCGCCACCATCACCGGGTGCAGAAGCGATGCAACACTCGATCGAAGCACCGCGAGGGGCTGCCACTCTCTGGAGTTCCGTCCCCCGGTCTCCATGCTGGATACCATCTGCTGTTCGGCAACGAGTTGTGATGTTGATGCTGCCCGCGAAGGCCTCAGCCGCATCGGAGCTCGCGCTATTTTAACGATACTCTGTCGTACAATGTACGCACCATTAACCACAGCGCCGCGTGCATAGGCGATGGCTCTCCAACAGGGGCCGACTAAGTAGTCTGCCACTTCTCTAGCTGCCTCGCTTGTGAACGGCTGCTCAGCGATGATTCGCGCATAATGAATCACCTCAGCTGCCGTGAGCGGCATCACCCATGTGGAAAAGGTGAACACATCTACCACAGACCGCAGCCATGAAGTGGTGGCAGTAACCTGCCCATCTGCCTCCAAAGCAGCGCGGCTGATATCGCGAATCACGTGTGCCGCTCGCTGAGCCCCGTCCGCCGAAATTCGGACAACTTGCTGAGTCGTCTTGATACCGATGTGCCACAACAACGTAACCCATTGCCCTAGCGACTCGCTGGCACTTTGAGGAACTTCCAGCTTGGGAAGCGCAGCCCATAGCGAGGCGCCCTGGGAGAACAGCACCGCCACTGCCCTCCCTAGCATCAAGATGACATGGGCCGCAAGAGCGTAGACAGCCTGTGTACCCGTCCAGATGCAGCTGAATGCCCAGTAGGCGGCTGGGCTGACAGTGCTCGCGAGCTGATGAAGACTCAACCACAAGCAGTTTGTGAGGCCCCACGCGAGGGTGAGGCTGCAGTGCAGCGTAGCGTGCACGACGCTTAGCAACGAGCTGCCCATTTGAAGCAGCACTGAAAGAGAGCGCGGGCACCATTCGGTTATGGCGGCACCCACAAACTCCACGACTTTCGTGACGGGTAGCCAGCACAGCGCCGCGACTGAGGTCCATGGAACAGAGAGCAGAAGCACTCCAATAGCAAGGCATCCGATGAGGATCCACTGAGCGCACACGCGGCGAAAGCACGGCTCCTTTTTCAGTGTCGCCAGTAGTGACTCGCTTTCGGCAGCGGGTGAAGAAGCCTCCGGGGACGCTAGCTCATTCGCGCTTCCTACCTCACCGACTGCCTTGAAGTCACTAGGAAAGTGAGGCGGACCGCGCGGCTCCACGGATGCCCGGACAGCGCGGGTGACAAGCGGGCTCTCAACCACACTCATCCCTCACGCATCCTCTCTCCTAGCAAAAGGGACGACTGATCACACAGAGAGAGAAGGGAAGGAACACAGGAATGGTTTTTGTCGGAGCCGCAATAGGACAGAGAAAAGTAGACGGTATGACGTTGAAAATGGAGAGTGGAGATACGAAAAAGTGTGGTACAGGTTGCCCGCAGCCCCTTGAAGGGAATGTGGATAAGAGAAGACGGCACGATGAAAGGGCACGGAAGAGGTACGCAGGCAGCTCTTTTGGCGGCACACCGTCGTGGCCTCTGCACGCAAGTGCAGCTCGCAACTTTCTACAAAAACTTACCTTTGTATCCGGGATGTAAACACGCCCCCTCCCCTTCTTTTAACTTCGCGCACCGTCCACGACTGGTGATCGAGCTGAGTAAAGCCCTCTCCAGAACCCCCTCCCCCCTCCCCGCCTTGCAACCAAGACGACAGCGGGAATTGGTGGGAAGAGGGTACGCTCCAGAGTCCCACAACGGGCTCTGCGGCAGAGCAAGGGAAACGTGAAGTCCAGCAGAACCAGAAGCGGCCCTTTAGGGATGTAAGGCAAAAGCCGCAAGAGGAAGACTCCACCGTTAGGTATCGAGCGAGAGAGAGGGAGAGAGGGAGAGAGGAAAGAGGTTTGGGAGAGAGAACTGTGGCAGTCTGCTGCCGCTGAGGTTGTATGACCCGTCGGAACCCGGCAACGGTGAGTGCAATGGGGCGTTTCTGTGTTACATAGATGTATAGCAGAGTGCGAATTACACGGCGGAGGACTGCCGGTACACGCGAGCTCATTTCTATCTCGCGAGTGCAGAGTATACGCACCTACTCCCCTCAGAACTGACTATGGCAACTCCCTGGTAGCGCTCGGCGCTTCATCGAATAGAGGAGATCTCCGTTAGGTGCTTCCCCCCGGAATCCACGGATCCTGAGGATTGGTTACTACGGACTGCACTCACGATGATATCCCCGTGCCGTAAAGACCTCACGTGCTCCGAGATCCTTGCTAATGGAGTTTCCTCGAGCGTGGTTGCTTCCCGAGCCGCCTACACAGCGGGTGGGGGCGTTGTGTTGTATCCTAGGTACTCAGAAGGCACCCTGATCCGCTGAGATGCACGTAGCTCAATACTTGCCGTTGCAGTACCGTCTACAATGCGACCGGACGCATGCGATTCCACAGATGGCCGAGCACCCCGAGCCCCTGCAACGTTCGCCTTGGGCAGGGGCTCGGCACCGTTCTTGCCGCACGCTTTTGTGGCGCTTACGAAGGACCTGTTTTTTGACCTACTGGTGGCATCGCACCCCACTGCACCACTTCCGCTGCCACGGTCTCGACGCGCTTCACTTGCTCCGCGCGGTGTAGGCTTTTGGAGCTTCCGCGCCAACGCCGTCCCGCCGGTGGGAAGCGGTGTGGGCCTCTTCATCAGTCCCGCGGGCGCACGGCCCTCTTTGGCCACACGCGGTTTGCTTGTCGCGGTGGCGCCGAGGAGAGTTGGCGTACCGACACCCACAGAAGGGGGTGGTAGGCCAGCCCTCACGGGAGGAAGCACCGCCCGCTGAGCCGGACGCGGATGGCGCGGGGGGACGGGCTGCTCTCGCGATGCACAGTTGCTTTCGCGGCGATCAGCCACGGTGCCTTGAGCGGCTGGTGGCGGAAGTCGTTTGGGTTCGTGGAGCTGAGCTAGTTCCTCAAACGTGCAAGTGCGAGAGTCAGATGGAGGCTGCTCAACCCTGGCACTCTCCGCGAAAGGTGCTGTCCTTCTCAGCATCCCCACGACAGCCCGGGCGCCGCCAACACCGACGTCACCGTCAACGGCGCCGCACTCCTCCAGCGTAACGCTCTGCATAACATCTACGAAGCTTTCAAACTGCATAACAGCTAGCATGATTTCCCAAACCGCAAAGCACACCTCGGGCAGCTGCGGCAGTCTAAGACGCTCGTCGGCCTCCTCTTCGTCGTGCAGCATGCTGTCTTGCACCGGAGCCTTGAGAAGGAGAGAGAAGAACTCCTCCTCATCCAAATCAGAAACCTTTGAGCGCAACGCCTGCAGGATGTGGCCCCCCACCAGATTCGAGAACTTCTCGAACAAAAGGTAGTCGTTGTGGTGGTATGCCCCGGATCGGTGGTCAAGATGTCGCTTTGCAAATCCACTTTGATGATCACGCAAAAATGTATACACGAAATCGGTGAAATCTGGACTCAGAACGATCCTCTCCAAAATTCGCAAATGGCGCTCGAAGCGCGCAGCGACATCAACAACAGTATCAGGCCCCACCAGTGGATCAGTTCCGTCCCCGTTAAACCTGTTGCCCGGCACTCGTTGCGGCCCCCATGCGCTGCGTGCGGCCCCACGCTCTAGCGCATGCAGCTGCACCAGGTCCTCTGGAAACAGCGGCACCCCGGCTGAGCGCCTCAAAGACCGTGAGAGATCAAAAAGAGACGACGAACAGACCGTCGCGGTCGCGTCCGCAGGGTGTCCTGCCGGCGCAGACGCGGGTCGATGACCAGCAGGGGAGGACCCTATCTCACATGAGGGGTCCGCGCGGGCCCACGCACGCGCAGTCGTCGTGGCGCGAAAATGCTCAGCCGCCCGCGTGTACGCTGCACGCTTCTGCTCCTCCGCCACGAAGACGGTTCCATCGTCGCGCTGCAGCCACTCGTCGTAGAGAAACATCATCTGGTCACCCTGCATCTGCTCAAAGGAGCGGAAGCGGCTGCCGCTGGGCGAAGAATCAAGCAATGCTGTAGTTACAGTGCTCAAAGCGCCATCCATTTGCCGGGAACGCGACCTACTGCATGATGCCACGCTCGCTCGATCCAGCGATAAACTATTTTGGCTGCTAGCTGGGGTCAGCGCCGCAGATCTGCCGGAGGCAGGGTCTTCTAATGGCCCAGAGGCTGGCAGACATGGTGTGCAGCGATCACGGTTGCCCTCGATGCCTCCTTCCTCATGCTTACTGCACTCACTACAGCTCGAGCTTGCAGTACTACTCCCGCACCGAGGGGAAAGCGGAACACTAGCGTCCATTGCTAAAGGGGCTGCCACCGGCAGCGCATTTACACTATTTGGCCGCACCTCTGTCGGGTCCCCGTATGGGTAAAGAAATTTCCGAGTCCGCTCGCGGGCAGCTCGAAGTAGCTCCTCATCCGTGTCACTGTCGCTAAAGCCGCGAGTCCGAGAGCACCCGGAAGTGAGCGCAGCCCCTGGGACAGCATGAGCACGTAGAGGAGCCTGTTGACCCTGGTTCGGCTGGGCACTATAAGTGCTGCAGGAATCGCTACTGGTTTCGCTCCATGAGTCATCCTCAGGGCAGTTGAGCTTGCTCCCGAGTTCATACACCCTGCTGGACGCGTTCATTGCTGGTAGATCAGCCGCGTTGGGCTGGGTGCATGCCCCTGCGCGCGCACGTTACGATCGTTTGGGTTGCTAAGCACTAGTCAACAGTCGCAAGGGGGCGGGGTCCATCAACTTCTCCTCCCCCCCCCCTTGAGCAATGTACCCCCTCCTGCACTGGTACGTGACAAAAAAGCACGTGGTGGGGCAAGGGGAGGAGTCAGCAAAAGCCGATGCGGAGCCAAAGCTTCGAGGTTAGCGACGGGGGTCCACAGTGCCAAGGCAAGCATCGCCCTAGCTAGGCATTCGCGACGGCGTAGCGCAGCCGCACCACACCCCTCCACCGGCCCAAAGGAGCATTGAGTCAGCTAATAGAAACATGGGAGAACTTTCTGAGGGGAAGGGGGCGGGGGCGGGGGCACGCATGGGGTGAAAAAGATCGGTGGAGTTCCCCGAGTCCGTTTCAACGTTGCACAAACAACCCTCTTTCTCTCTGCCCTACACCAAGTCACGGCTCGCACTACCGTCGTAATATAACAGTACAGACGCACATGGAGCAGTGTACCAGCGCGCCCTCATACGCTGTCTTGTTTCTACGCTGTACATGGGCCGTCTTAAGTGAAGGTAGTCTGCGAGTGAACGTTGGGACAAGGAGGGGTTGGGTTTTTGGAAGAGAAGGGGGGGGGAGCATCTGCAAACACTTCCGACGGAGTGTCCCCAGTTCACTCTGGCTCCCGTGAAGCTGAGGCATCGTATCATACCGTAGTTCGGGATGACGTTTGAAACCCCACAGGAACGAAAACAGCTCAAGCATATCATCGAAATCAACCGGCGGCTACAAATATATTTATTTGGGTGGCAGGAGAGATGCCGCGAATGGCACCTGCACACCGCCTACGCACAGGAAACACAGAGCCGTTCGGCCAGCAATTCCAGCGGCATCCTCTTCGGGGCGCCTGCGACGTCATGGTCGCCCATATTCGGTAGCCTGCAGCAGAATCACCGCTATGCACAACAGCGCATTTGCCGAATGACGGATGTGCGCGACTGCTCTTTTTTCGTTTTGGGCGACTCAGAGAGCACGTTTTGGTGGGGAGAAGATTGGCAGGTAGCGCCTCTCTCCGTGAAGACGAGGCTGAGAGAGGGAGGAAGAGGGAGGGTGAGCAGGAGGTGGGTGAGATGGGGTTGGTCGTGTGGCTCGCACAGAGCAGTGGCAGTACGTACTCTGCCACCGGGCTCGAATGAATCGGAGCAGGCGGGTAGGTCACGCCTCGGTTACTTACATGGCGGCCCCTCGAGAGAAGCAGGTGCCCCGAGGGCGATAAATTCTGGAACGGTAGGTGCTGCAGAAGGCTGCATCCCCGTCACCGATTTTAAGCCACGATGGGCTACTTAGATGCTGCGTTGGCGGTGTATAGCAGCTTCTCGTTGTCCTTCACAAATGCCATGTAACGGCGCAGGTCATTTTCGCGCTCCTGATTGGTGGTCATCCACAAAGCGGAAGTCGTCATGCTTTTACCACTCGCAATCGGTGGCAGCATGGCGGAGGACGGGTTGCTGGAAGCACTCTCGTGGGGGAGGGCGGCGGCCGCCATGACGTCGCTCTGCCACGGCTTGTTCGGTACGACCGCTGACACGTTGCTCCCAGTGGCACTCGCGCTGCTACGACTCCTATCACTGCCCGACTCATCTCTACTTGGCTGTGGAGTGATGAAATTGACCTTTTTGGAGGAGCCATCCCCGTTAACAATTCGCGAGTTCGAGTGTGCGTTCGAAGAAGCACTGGGCTGCTGGCTAGCGGCGGGGTAGCCACCGTACACCCCGCCCGGGTGGTTGTAATACGAGTCAGCCGCTGTCGCCGATCCCACAGTCGCCGCAGTGGGGTGGGAGAGCGACATGGGGGCAGCAGGCCGCGAGTGCGCCGCCCCTCCCATCCCACTCGCGGGAGGCGTAGCGCTCGGCCGCCCGTCGGCGCCGCCCTCGTCCGTGGATGACTCCGATGGCGTCTTGAGCGGCATCCACACGACCCCGGTGCCAAAGGGATGGGGGTTGTAGCCCTTCAGATGGCCGTCCGCGGTGAATCGCGATGGTGGTTTCTTCGACCCACCGGCGGCGTGACCGGCCCCGCCCGTGGTCGCGCGCCACGAGGCACCGTCGGCGGCGGCCGCGGTGAGCCCCATCCCCACTGGGGCTGAGCTTGCCAGCGGACGATCGCCGGTCCCCGCACCCTTTTTCGTCGAGCCAACCTTCCATGTCTGGGACCGATTAAAGAACTCCAGCCTCGGGTTTTCGATGGGGACACCCGTGCAGTCAGCTGGGACGTAGCGCCACTGCGCATCGGTCGCGAAGCAGTGGTAGCACTCATGCGGCTCCCCGCACTCGTTCAGCTGTTGGTGCCATTTGTCCTTCTGCTTCTGGACTTCCGCTCGCAGGGCTCGCGAGGTTGCGGCCGAGTTCGGATTGGTCCGGGCCGCCACCTCCACCGCTGACAGGCACTGCGTCAGGTCGGCCCTGGCGGAGCAGCGGCCGTTCTTCGCACGCGACCCATCCAGCTCTGGCGTGGAGGACGTGGAGGACCAGGCCTCCTCCGCGGCGCGCCGCTCCCGACGCCGGCGCCGCTCGTCCGACCTCGTCGTAAGGTCCTCGTCGGTGCCGAGGAAGCGGCCCTCCGGGGCCGTGCCCGTGCCCTTCTCGCCGAAGAGCAGCTCCTCCTTGTAGATCTCGCGCAGTTGCGCATCCAGGTCCTCATCCACACCCCCGGTCCCGTCGGCCACCGCACCGCCGTCTTCCAGGGCGCCCTCCGTCGCGCTCTGCTGCAGCCGCATCTTCTGCGCCGCCCGGGCCTTTTGCTGGGCGATGATGCGGTGCTTTCTCTCGAGAAGGAGAAGCTCCTGCAGCCGATCCCGCCGGCGCAGCGGCACGGCCATGCCGACCGCGGCGTAGCTCTCCAGCTCCTCGTCAGGATTCACAGTATGACGTAGCTCGTCGCGCATCGTCCACCTCCCCGCCCCCTCGCGCATTGACCGCATCGCACGGTCACGAATGCTCTGCTTGAGTGTCGTGAAGTATTCCGCCGCAGCGCCGTTGACATCCGCATCGACGGTTGCAGTCCATCGATTCGCATTGGTGTTCCCTGCTGGCGATGTTTTGAAGAAGGTGTTGCTCTTGTTGGTGCAGCGGTTCGGCCGCGAAGTGGGGCCCGAGTACGTCGCCGCCATCGCGTCCGTTTTGCTCTTCTGCTTGCCGGCTCGACCGGTCGTACGCCCGGTGGTCTGACACCGCGCGCACTGACAGAACGCGCTGGTTTGGTTGTGAAGCATCGTATGCTCACGGGTTGGTAGGGGGAGGGGGGTCCTCGGTAAAGTCACTACTCGGCGAGCGGCGTTCCTCACGAGTCCAGGTCCCAGCACGGCACACCCCCACCCGCCAGCGCCCGTCGTCGCCCCTCCGTTCTGTGCCACAACCGCCCCCCCCCCCCCCCC
>PGOM01000015.1:107499-121439 GCA_002921335.1 Paratrypanosoma confusum | reverse complement strand
CCCCGCCTGTACCTCCCGCCCCAGGCGGGTACATGGCTGGGAGGCGGGATAATGCAGAGGCGGAAGGGGGGGAGAAAGAGGAATGGTCGTGGGGCGCCTTCCTCCTCCCGCACCCCATCCTCCTCCTACACCGCCACTCCGATTCCTGCCTTACCACCTACCCACCCCCCTGGTCGTCCAGCCACGGCTACCACCCAGCGAGTCGGGCCGCTCCTGTTCCTCCTCCCCCGCCTGCTCTCGAGCCTCCAATACCTCCTCCCCACTCCTCCACCGCACGCATACACACGCACACACGCACACGCACACAAAAAAAAAAAAAACAACATCAACAACAGCAACCTACAAAAAAAACACACAACACACAGAGCACACAGCGCACACCATCCATCGATCCATCAATTCATCGCCACAGTGATTCACTACATGTATTAGGCGACGAACACGCCACTGCACCACGGGGAGAAGCCCCGTGAGGAGTCTGAGGAGCGAGTAACGGTTTGGTATCGTTGTATCAGTGGCCGCTCGCGTGTACCGTTCAGCGCCGGCGTTTATCGCGGCGCACCCAAAACACGTCCATTGGCCGCAACCAGAACCGACAGCTAAAAGGGCGCAAGCAGAGGAGAAGCAGAACACTCACATACACACACGCGCATTCACCCAGACCCAGCCCCACGACCCAACCCACGCACGACGCACGTACCACAGCCATTGCACATACGGTTTCGCAGCTGCTCACGTAGCAGTCACGCTCATCGGCAATCTTCCCACAACGAAAAAGGGCAGCTACACCCTCCACAACGTAGAAACAGCAGCAGCCCCAGAAAGCACAACTTACACATACAAAAAACAACAACAACAACAACAACAACAACAACAACAACGACGACGACACAGTGTAAAATAACGAAACCAAGCAAAGGAAGCGGTCGCACGGGACGAGCGGCGTCGGCACCCAATCCCTTCGTGGGCGACAGTGCGGTGGGTAGCTCGGTCGCTAGGTCAGCTCGGAGCGACCCGAGGATCATGTCTCCGGCCGCCCTTCGCTCCTACACCCCACTACCCGTCCCAGCTGAGCCCGTCTCCCCGCACATACAAACCACCATCCGTCGCCCATCCTTGAAAAATCGCCTCAAAATTGGCCTAATCACGTAGCACGCTCACGCACTCTGCTGCCTCGCTTCAACCAAACCAACTCCCTCCCCTACACTCTCCAAACTCTCCCCCAGGCCCACCCATTCTCATGGGATACACCCCATCTATGGGCATCGAACCCCGACGATCACAGTCACCCTGTTGTCCGCCGTTGGCAATGCGCGAAGGTGGTGGGAATGGTTGGGGCGGTCGAAGAAGGAGTGGGAGGTGTCGGTGGCGCACCAGTGGAGACAGGGTTCTCCAAAGGTCATGCAAGAGCAGAGGCGAGGTTAGATTCGACTGGGTCAAGCGTCGAGCCATTATCAAACGGCGAGGGTGCGGGGCGGGGGTGTAGGGGTGGCGAAAAGGCGGGACTGTGGCAAACAACCGGTGATGCGCTAGGTCCAGAATGTGGTGCCACCTACCCAGTGACACTACCCTTCTCCCTTGCACGCCACCATTCTTCCTACGCCTCCCCACCCCTTCATCATTCTTCAGCCTCACATGAGAAGCAGCAGCCGTGGCGTCCACAGTACCACGGCCGTTTCTCCCCAAGGCGCACATGAAATCGTCATGTCCGATAGATGGAGCGCACATGGACAAAATCAGCGAAGAAGGTCGAGGAAACGTAAGGAGACAGCAGAATAACTTTGATCAGGACAACACCTACACACAAAGAGACACACGCACAAAAACAATTCATCATCTTGCCCACATCTCTTCCTCCGCACTTCTCTTCCCACTCCTTGGTGGCCAGGCCTTCACCCGCCCCCCCCATTTCCTGGCACATTGCGCTGACGCGCAAGGCACGCGGGGATCAGACCATCTCCTAGCTACGCGGATTTACACCTGGGGCGTAGCCGCCCATCCCAACACCTCCTCCACGGCCGATGCTGATGGTTGGCACCTCGCCACCACCCATGCCGCCCCCCATGCCCATGGGGTTCATGTTAGGGTTAAAGTGGGATTGGCCGCCGTAGCCGCCGCGTCCCATACCACCGCGGTACCCACCGTCCATCGCATTTCCCCCGTAGTAGCCGTCAGTGGGCCCAGCGTTACGGAAGTTTCCGGGGCCCCCATAGTTGTTGTTGTTGTTGTTGTTGTTGTAGCCGCCGTGGCGGTTGAATCCACCATAGTTGTTACCAAACGGGTTGCTGTTGTGGCCACTGCGCCCGCGGGAGTAGCCACTACGGTGGCCGTGGTGAGAGTTCATATTCGGCTTCTTGGCCAGCGCCTGCACTTCCGGGGGCACGTTCTGGTTGGTTTCACGCAGGAGTGGGATGAGCTCGTCAACGATGTTGCGGTTTTTCTCATTAAAAAAGGAAATGGCAAGCCCAGTCTTCCCCGCGCGCCCGGTACGGCCAATGCGGTGAACATAGTCGTCGATGTTCGTCGGCAGGTCGTACTGAAGCACGATAGACACATCAGGGATGTCCAAGCCACGCGATGCCACGTCTGTGGCGACGAGAATGCGGCACGAGCCGTTCTTAAACATGGCGAGAGCCTCCTCGCGCTCGCGCTGACCGCGGTCACCGTGAATGGAGGTGCAGCGGACCGAGCAGTTGTGGAGGAAACGGTCGAGGTAGTCGGCATCGCGCTTCTTTTCAACGAAGACCAACACGAGCTTGCCCTCGTTTTCACGGATAATTTGGATGAGCGCGTCCCGCTTGCCCCAGTCCTCCACCCAGCGGACGTCCTGAGTGATGTTCTCTGTCGTGGAACCTACGCGGCCAACCTGAAGGAAGGCGTGGCGACTCAGGAACTCACGTGCTAGTTGTTGGATCTCGCGCGGGAAGGTCGCGGAGTAGAGCAGTGTTTGGCGCTCTCCCGGGCGGGGCATATCCGTCTCGTTGCCTTGGACAATTTTTCGGATCTGAGGCTCAAATCCCATGTCCAGCATGCGATCTGCCTCGTCGAGGACGAGGTAGCGCACTTCGCTGAACCCGACGTATCCACGCGTGAACACATCCCACAAGCGCCCCGGCGTCGCCACGAGAAGTCCGCACCCGCGGGTCAGCTCCTGGATCTGGTACCTGGGATCCGCGCCACCATACACCACCACGCAGCGCACGCCAGTGCGGAACGTGAACTTGCGACCCTCCTCGTGAATCTGAATAGACAGCTCGCGCGTCGGGGCAAGTACAAGGGCGGATGGAAGTGCCCTACGGCTGTAGCCGCCTGGTGGGCGGTTGCCGACGTTCATCAGCATGTGGTTCACGGCCGGGATCAAGTATGCCGCCGTCTTCCCCGAGCCCGTCTGGGCGCACGCCATAAGGTCTCGGCCGTGGAGCACGGCTGGAATGCCGTACCTCTGCACCGGTGTTGGCTTGGTGTACCGGCAGCGTGTGATGTTCTCAATCAGTAGCGGGCTCAGGTTCATCGCTGCGAAACTTTCCACCGGCTGGACATCGTTGGGGGTAATTGACACCTCGATCGCTTCGTACTCATCGAACTTGATACCCGGGGTGTGCTCTTTGAAGATGTCGTCTTCGTTCTTCTCCTCGCGGTGATAGCGTGCGCCATCCATCGGCTGCCCGCCGAAGCCGCCACCCCCATACATACCGCCGCGGCCACCGCCGTAATCGAAGCCCCTGTTTCCGCCCATGTTGTTACCCGGAAGCGATCGGGGACCCATGGCTGGGCGCGACGACCGAAAGGGGTCCGCCACCGCACCGCCCCTTCCCGCACCACGCATGTAGGCCCCGTACTCGCCTTCCATCGCGCCGCCCAGACCACCCTGGACCCCGACCTGGGCCTGGGGCTGACCCTGGAACATCTCTCCCGGACGGGCCTGGCCCACGTACGCCTCCCGTTGCGCGGGGGGAACGTAGTTCATTCGATGCACTTCCCTGACGATCGAGCCCCCCCGGAAGCTTGCGCGAAGTGATGGATACGATCGTACGGTGGATGGTTGTGGATGGTTCGGTTGTTTTCTGTGATCCGTGCACGGTGTACCTGCGGTCACCCCCCCCTCCTCAGGCAAACTGCCCCCTCTCCACCGCCCCTCACCCCTTCGTCAAGCACCCACCGATATTCTCCGCCCAGATCGCCAAAGCAAACGCACGTCGACATCCACCCGTCCACGCACTCGCCCTGACGGGCGCGGGTGGGGCAGATCAAGATGGCAACAGTCACTGACAATAGCACTCACAGCGACCAAGAAGCAGCAGCTGCCACGGTTCCCCGCACCCAGCACGTTCACCGCCACCACGACCCCCAGCGCGTGCAACAGCCACGAGCCACACGGTTTTTGCAGCGCGCTGTTGTCACTGGCGACGTGAAGGGAACAGCAGCAGGAAACGAATTCGAAACACCACATGCCGCCCTTTTTCCAATCGCCGTCATACTGCCAAGCGCCACACCGTCATAGACCAGTGGCCACAAGGCGGCAGTGGAGACCGTGGGAGGTGCCTCCCAACAGGACCAACAACGACCAAGCAGGGATAACGAACAACGCTACAACATCACACACATACAAACACGGCATGAGGGATGCAAAAGGCATCCACTGCCCTCCGCAGCCGTCACTGTAAAGGCTTCGCCAGTATTTCGCTCCCCACCCCCACAAAAAAGTCACCAAGACAATCATCCACACCACAAGGCCGTTCAGTCGCCACCTCTCAGCCCAACCAGTCCACCATTTTGTACCCGCTTTTCAATCGGCGTGGCTAACATCACCTTAGGGTAGAACAACGCCGCTCGCTGGGCAGTCAGCCCGTGGATGTCCCAATGGGCCGGCGGCTATCACCACCGGGAGGCAGCTGCAACCGATTGCCTCCCCGGCCGTCAGGGCTTGTCAAAGCAATGCGGCGTAGCGCCCGACGCCGAGCGAGTTTTGCCTCCTCCTCTGCGAAAATACTGGTTAGTCGACTCATGGCTTCTTTCCCAAGACTACCTCGCCGCACGTCGGGGCCCGCCGCTGCGCTGGCGCTCGCGGTCCTGGGCGCTACTGGTTCTGGTGGTTTCGAGCCGACTCCAAACTGCTGCATCCGCCCCACTCCAGCGGCACTGGTGGTGCGACGCAGTTGCCCGGACAACAAATCCGTCTTCCCGCGTGCGAAGCCGGCATGCCCTTTCCCAGTGGAAAGTGGCGGCGCCGCCGGCAACGCAGCGGGTGGAGTTAGATGCACCGTAAACCTCTTTCGCTCCCGCTCACGCCCAGAATCGTGCTCACGAAATAGCGAGCCTGCGGGGATATCATTCAACGAAGAATGCCGCTGTGATGTGGCGGACGCAGACGAATGGCGCGGAACAATAGCTAAGTGGTACCCCTTCGGCACGCACACCCGCTGTCTCCCAGGCCTGCTCTCCGCTACGGCGTCGGGATGATCGTAGTCCTGCGGCGGCCCCGCGACTGCGACACCCGACGTTCGCCGCGGCGGTGGAGAGGCATCCATCCGGCAAGCCTCACCGTGATCCACCGGAGATGGACTAGAAGTCGACGATCGCGTGCGCGTGGAGTGAGACAAGGGCGACAGGAGACTGGGAAGAACGCCAGCTGGCAGGTGCTCGCACAGCTCACTCCTCTCCCGAGGCTGCTGCCCTCTCGAGAACTGATCATCAAGGGCACCGGCCGTGTAAAGGCCACAATCGCTGAGCGAAACCACGCTTGTGGCCGACGGAAGGGGTGAGAAGATGATGGGAGAGCCGTCGGTGCCAATGACGGGGCCCGAAGCCCCATCCCGACCGTACTGCACTCCGGGTGCCTTGGGGATGCTGCGGGCATTAAGTGACGGGACTGCATTGTTACCTTGGCCACGGGACCCGACGCCTGCCATTACTTGACTGACGTGCCCTGGCGCCTCCAATTCGCGTTTTATCGGTCGAAATGCAACGTCACCTGGTGACGGAACATCTCGCGCGTGAGGCTGCAATGGATTATCATTCATACATTCCCCTCTTGCACCGCCGTCGGTGTTTAACAAGTTACGGCTGGGGTGCGGCCTCCCGGATGCAGTCATCGGAATCACCCCTCCAGCGGTCGAGCGCACGCGCAGCGGGAGTCCGGGCCGCTCAAGCAGCACCCCTCCGGATCTAGGGTTCTGCTTTTGATAGCGGTGCACTAGTTCCCCCACAGTCAAAGTTTGAAAATGGTTCACTCTCGTGAGCCACTCCATGGACTCAGCAGCTTGAAGCTGCTCACGCGCAGTCGTCTCATCCGCGATGACAGCCTCTCTGTCATTCGCGAGCCGTACTTCTGCCAAAAGCTCCCACCGCTCCGTCTCTTCGGCGTGCACGATCTGGATCGACCGCTCGAGGGCCTCCACTTCGACAAGAGCTGAGACGGAGATCCAGTAGAGAAGTGCCTCAAGCTCAACAACCACAAGACTGTGCTCACGATCGTGGCTGAACGGAAAGCTGAGCATTTCCAGAGCTTCGAACAAGTGGCAGATAGGAAGTGGAGGCGGTGACCCGCAAACTACGTCCCTCTGCCCCACCTCTACCAACGGAGGCAGCGAGTCATCGCAAAACTCATCGTGCTCTGTGGCCTGGACCATAGACGGCAAATCAACCCTCTGGCTTCGCACCACTGAAGCTGGAACAATATGGGATGGGACAAGGCGAAAGTCGAGCTGTGCCGGGGAGAGACCGGGAACAGTGCGCATGGCGCCTCCCCCCTCCTGGGGGCTTAGTCGTGGGGTCGAAGATGTAGATAGCGCATCCGCCTCGGTGATGTCGCTATCCGCGTCATTCAGTGGCACACGAAGGTACGTGGTATTGCCATCCTCGCAACGATTCCTAGCGGGCAAACTGTGCGGGCCATCGGGTCGTGAACCGATGAAATGGCTGGGGTAGTGCGTCTGCATCCACTTAGAATAGTGCGCTTCAAGTGTCGAAGCAGTTTGGATGCGCGCTATTCGGCACAACTCGTGCACAACGTCAACAAAAATCACTGTTTCGCGGATTCGCACATCCGCATTGGCTGCTGCAGACTCAGCACTGAGGCATGGAGAGTAGTCGCTCAAGCTCCCACGAGCGCTAACCTCGCGCGAGGCTGCGTCACCCACAAGAAGCGCTCGAATATGCCACCAGCAGCGACGGTAGGCTTGGCCGACAACGGCAACCACGTCAGCAAACGTGACGGTATCCACCAGCCAAGTCGAGAGACCTATTGTTCGGCACCATACTGCCAAGCCGTGAAGTTCCGATGTGGCCGGAGCAACGAACTGGCTGCTAAAGGCGCCTTCGCTACTCGGCATCGCTACCCACAAAACGCGAGTTTCTAGCGAAGTTTCGAAGAGCTCAAAGGGAAAGGCAGCACCGTCGGCGTCGTCCATATTGCTCTCGGTAGAAGATGCAGTGGCAAGTTCACCTTGAGGCACCCCTCCCTTGTCGAGACCTGTAAGCGTTACCTCGTAGTCGTCCCCCCTGATTTGCTTCACTCGCGGGGGCGATGGTGTGGCATGGCTCTTGTTGGCAGCTTTGACGATCAGCTGGTCCAAGAGCACAGACATCGCCTTTTTCTCGGGCTTCACCGTCTCAGCCGACCCACGGCTTGACTGGGCAGCTGGTTGGTCGCCAGATCCGGCTGGCTCATCCAACTCGTCCTCCTCGCCAGGTTCCCGTGGGCCTCGCTTGATGCGCGAGGCCACGAAGTGAACCGTGCGGTCTGGCGATGCCCCCGAGTCCCCCATGCTCGCGGCGCGCTCGTTGTTGCGACTCCAGCTTTGCTTTGCGTGCAGTGCCGCGTGCAGGAGAAGGAACAGGCGGTAGTGAAAAAAAGGATACGGGCGGAGGGATGCGTGTCGGAGGAGCAGAAATGTGCGCCGCTCTCGCTGCGACCACGACACCGGTGTCGGGCACCCAGGTCGCGGGCGGCACACCGCACAACGACCAGAACGGGAGTACTCCAAAGAATCTTCGCCGTCTTCACTGGCCTCATCCGCGTCTGTGGCCTCCTCCACTAGAGACCGTACCGTCACGCGAGGAGAGGCGTCTTGCTCGACGCTCTGAGTGAAATCACCAATGAACTCGTCGCACTGGTCAGCGTAAGGTGGATTGCTACTGTCGCTAGGCACGTGGTGCCCTCGGCCCCCACGGCACGGTAGATGGGTTGCGATCGCCATCAGAGACCCTGGCCCCGCTAAGCGCGAGGAGATGCATCCAAGTGCGCCCCCTTCCGTGGTTCCAGGTTGGGTGGAAACCCCGCTGCGCGAGCGGGTCGAACCATCGAACGTATCCGCTGCCTCGCGAATCGCGTCATCGCGCATCATTGGGGGTTTCGTGCACACGTCGTCAAGGGGTAGCGTTACGCTGTCAGCCACTTCATCAAATGCATTGGCGGCTATCCCCGAGCGGGTCGGGTCAAAGTGCCTCCGCCGCGATGCAGTCCAAGGTGCCCATCCACTAAACCGCTGGCGTTTCGCAGACGGCGTAACGCTGGACGATGAGGCAGGAAATGCCACTGTGTCGGGCGTGCTATCACTGCGCTGCACAGCAGCATTGCCCGCCTGCGCGGCTGCAGCTTCTGACGGATCCATGGCCTTCGCCCGCGTCGTGCGATCCGCTGCGATAGCCTGTAGAGCAGGTGAAGTCGGCACGGGAGGTGTCTCGAGAACTGACTCGGGCGTCTGCGGCACAGGCCGTACAGATAGCTTCTTGGGAGTTGAGGACTGACTAGCAATCCCCGGGCGATACAATCCCACTGGCGAGCGGCCGGCGAACGTAGCCGCGGGATCACCGCAAAAACGGCGATGCGGCGGCGGCCGCTGATGGCGAAGTTCCTGGGCAAATGGACTGTGGTGGACCATAGCGTAGTTCAGCATAGCCACGCTAGAATCCGCCCCACCCGTCCGACGCGACGGAAGCAGAGTGGAAAGCGCATCTGTCGATGAATATATCAGCCCTCTACGCGAGGCAACCGCGCTTCTATCCAATCCTGCGGCACTATTTCCCCTCGACGCGTCGGTCTTGTCACCCGCAGGAGTCCGCAGCCACTCTTCCGACTCGCCGGTAGGCGGCGAGGTCGGAGGCGTCATTCCTAGCCGCTCGTCGAGCCTCTCAGCTGTGCTCTCCGAACGAAATTTCGCTCCAGTGGAGAGGCTTGGGGCCCGGTAGCGGTCCAATGTGTATGGCTCTGGGCCGTACTTTCCACGCAGCTTCTCAAATAGCAGCTCCGGGTTCTCGCGGTAGCCGAAGAGGATAGCGTCCACGAAGCGAACTTTCTCCGGGTTGTACATCTCGTAGAACTCTACGAGGCGCTCTCGGTTGTCAGGAGGTCGCCGGGTGGACATTGCCGCGATCTACAGCGACAAAAGCCTCCAAAAGTGCTACACTTCTTGGCACAACCTTCTGTTGCTGTTAGCCCCTTCTGCACCCTGGTATCCACCACCAGGCCAGATGTTGCAGCTAGCGCCTCGGTGAACCGAGCTTGCAGACCAGCGATTAAGACTGGGCCGAACCGAGCGGAAGAGGGTAAGAGAGGATCGATATTGAAGCGTGGAAAACACGTCAACGGGCTGTGGATGCCTGGTCACTGTAGAGGAAGTAAACTACAGCACCAGGCCGTCGGCAACGGGGTCCAAACAAGATACAGATTGAGGTGAGGGTGGTAGAAAGGGGGCTGACGGAAAGGTGATGAGGTACAATCCTCCCCACGTGTGCCGTGGAGGAAGAGGAAATTTTTCGTGGCGGTTCCCGTCGCGTAGGACGGCACTCTCTGAAGTGGTGTGCCCACCCTTCAAGGCCGCGGTGGTGTAGAGGCAGCGGAAACAGAAATGGCGGCAAAGCAGCCACTACGCGTGAAACACACTTTTCGAGACCCGGGAAGATGGGTAGAATACACTTTTTTCGTGTGTGTGTGTGTGTATGTATCTAGCGATCGGAACGCACGATTGGGTGCGGAAACGCGTGATTTTGCGAGTGTATCTAGGCGTCTGCTCGAGAAACCCTGGGCTCAATGCAGTTCTTTCTGGGGTCTGGCAAGGTATTTTCTTTCGGGAGTGGCAGCAGTGCGATTCGCCGCCGCATTCTGTCCCACATGCCTCCCCCTCTCACCCATCTTCGCAGTTATCCGTCAGGGCAGACCCCCCCCCTCCCCAGGTAATCAACATGCACACGAGCTCCGGCTCTCTCGCATGATATCCTCCTCCTTTCGCGTTGCATCACCCCGCGGTAGTGGGGGAAAGGATAGAGCAGGAGGGCGGAGAGGTACAGAAGGTGGGTGAAGGGATGAAAGCGGCGGGCAATTGAGCAAACGGGGGTTGTCCCGATGAATGTACATGCACCTGTTGGTGGCCCAGCCCGCCACTCCCTCCCTCCCTCCCTCGTGCGGCTCAGCACCGAGTGCTGGCTAAAGCTACTACGTGACTCACACCAATGGCGAAGATACGATTGTGGAGGCTCTCGACTCCCCCTGCCACTCTGGCCCGGTTAGCGCCTTCCTTTGACTTTTTTCCCCTGGCGAAGCGCTAGCACATCCTCGCGGGCTTTTGTGACCTCGTTGTGAACATGCTCCCATAGATCCAGCAATTCGTATTCGAGCGCCGTGTGCATCGTCGGCTCCAGGGCACGCAGGGCACAGTACATGGAGTCCACGACCATGAAATCTGCGGGGCTCAAGTTCAGCGGTGGCTTGTCTACCTCTTTCTTTCCGCGCGACGAGCCGCCTCCTCCGGCCCCACCGACGCTGCGGCCAGAGGCAGCGTTCCCAGCGCCCGGAGCCGCTGACTGTGAGAGGTTCTGGTCCACATTTCCTGGCACTCCTTCTAAGGTTACGGGCTCCTCACCCAGAAGCTCCGCAAGCGTGCGGTGGCGCGCCAAGACGGCATGAGCCATCGCAACCCACATCTTCCCTTTCACATCCACATCACGATGGTGCCGCAGAGGTGGCATCGCGGTAGCGCTGTGCATTGCATAGGAGCTGTCAGGGTTCGCGGAGAGGCTGTTACTCGTCGAATCGGACTCAGACCGCTGATCGAGGAGTCGCTCGTAAAGCGGTGCACCAGACATCGGCTCTGCACGCCAGCCACATACCATTGCCATGGAGAAGAATCGTGATGCCTGAACGTAGTCCTTCAGATGGCCCTCAGCATGCAGGGCGAGGAAAATGTACGGCTCAACGAGCATGGCCTGCAGCACCTCGTCGGCGGTGACTGTTTCGCGCTGTGCCGCGGCCTGCGGCGGTTGCACTTGCACGCGCGGCGGTTGAAGACGGCTCCCTTGAACAAACCCATCTGTGCCTCGCACACTGCGCTCCTCTTCGGTGCGGCTGCTGCGTGACATCGGAGACCGAGCTTTCGTCGGCGGTTGCGGTGCGAGTGCTGCCTCGGTGGACTGCGAGGCGAGCATCACCAGTGGCGTCAGCGACGGCTGCAGCTGCTGCTGGAGTCGCATGCTTTGCAGCAGCCGCAGCGCTGCACTCCCGGACTCGCCAATAATGGAGAGCGCTTCGCTCCAGAGGTCCCATGGACTTCCTACCGATCCACTGCAGGCCGTTGCGAACGTTTCACACGACGGCGCCTCGTCACCATCAAAGGTGCTCTGCTGCGTGTGGGGGGCATTCGGCTCCAGAGTGCTCATCCACAGAAAGCAGCAGTTTTCTAGCGCAGCGATAAGAGAATGCTTTGGGTAGGACACGAATGAGACATAGTCATTGACGGCAGAATCGTGGTCCCCAGGTTCCAGCTGTCGGATAGCGTAGGTGTCTGCACGCTTGAGGTGCGCGAGCGGCATGGCCGAGTCGAAGGAGAGGCAGAGGTTAAAATCGGCGATGGCCTCGTCGTACCTCTGAAAAACATCGGCGAACAAAGTACCCCGTCTAAGAAGAGCGAGCTGTCGCTGTTGCTCACTGGCCTGCCGCCGATCCAGTGCGTTGCTCAGCGACATCACTTCCTCCGGCGCGTAGCTCAGACCTTTCATCCGGTATACGGCGGCGATGCGCAAGTAGTAGGTAGCATCCAGCGGAAAGAGCTTCGTAAGCGATGTGAATAGTTCGATGGCGGTATCAAGCTCCCCATTGCGAACCGCCTGCTCGGCACCGACTGCATAAGGCTCATAAAACGTAGCGTTGATAAGCTGCACCTTGTCGAAGTAGTCCTGCGCCGCAGCCGTGGCAACGCTGGTCGACTGATCAAGAGAGCCTTCTCCTGATGTGGTGCAAGCATTTCGGCTCGCCCTCCTCTCCACCACGAGACCAAGCTGGAAC
The DNA here is from genome assembly GCA_002921335.1 of Paratrypanosoma confusum. Taxonomy (NCBI): domain Eukaryota; phylum Euglenozoa; class Kinetoplastea; order Trypanosomatida; family Trypanosomatidae; genus Paratrypanosoma; species Paratrypanosoma confusum. The sequence goes on along the minus strand of PGOM01000015.1, from coordinate 109,162 downwards.
AACGCATAAGCGATGTACTGCCGCTGCTCCGCATTGCCAGTCCCAGCGCTCTCCGTCAGCAAAGAGAGCTTCTCCAGAGGCAGATCGCTGATGACCGAGCACAGCGACTTGCCCGGTAGGGGCGATACCGTGACTGAGGCGTGTGCTGACGTAAGAGACAGCGGTGGGAACGAGGGAAGAGGGGGCAGCGTTGCCGCTCGGGTTAACTCTCTCCCGCTAGCACACTCACTGAGGCATGCACCAGCATTGCCGCTACAGCCACGCCTGCCATGCGATGTGGCGTGTTGTGAGCGTCGATTCCCCTGCCGCTTCTCCGGCACCGTAGCGGAGCTGTCACTCGTCAGCTGGTCCACGGCCATTTGCATAGCCTGGATATAGAGTGCCTGGGCCTCATCGTGCATGTCAGCGTCTGCAGCGCACCGCGCACACGAAAGCACCTGGGCTACTGACGGGGTAGTTAGGGAGAAGGATTTTGTATACTCGTCGAACGCTGCTGCGGGCATCCCAAGGCGCTCCAGGCATTCGCCACGCAGCGCAAATACGTCAGCCGCCAATGGATTGAGAGACACACATTCGTCCAGGTGAGCCTTGCACGACTCGAAGTCGCCGTCCGAGAGGCAAAGGACCGCGAGCTCGTGGTGCACCTGGGCGAGCGTCTCATGATCCCCAGTGCCGTCGAACCCAGTCAGCGGCGCAGAGCAACTATCGCGAGACTCACCGTGGTTCCATTGATTTCCACTTCTTGCAATAGCCGCGCTCGCGGCATTCCGCGTGCCGCCTGCCCCCGCACTGGCATGCGTCGCCACCTCAAACAGCTGGAGCTTCGGCAGTCGCGAGGGTGCAGCCGCTTGCGACGCGCTGGCAGGCTCTAAGGCAACAGCAACCTTAGGGAGTGACACTGACGAAACGTGCGTCAGCAGCTTCGTTGGCGTCGCGGAACGCTGGCTTCCCCTTGGAGGCTTGCTGAAAAGCTCGACCACGCGCATCAGGAACGTGCGCGCAGCAGCCTGATCACCATCACGCTGCGCCATCCGCGCGAGTCCGATGAAAAAATGTGGATCAGTGCGTATCGCTTTGAAGCGACGCGCCCCGTTGATCAAATCCCAGTCTTTCCATGCAGCGCCAGCAGTACCTAGGGTAGGGAGCTTCCCTCCTGCGTCAACGGCAGAATCACTCGCAAAAGGAGCGACGTTGGCATCCTCACTGTCTCTCTGAGCGGAGACATGACTGTCGTCTCGTAGAAGCGAGCCAGGCTGGCTAACATACCGGAGCGAGTGAGTTGCGGGGAGCGGGCCGTACTGCTTGGTGACTAGGTGCCGATACTCCGGCAGGTACCTCATAGCCTCTGGCTCAGCAGCGACGACACAGCGCCAGTACTCATTGACCAGCTCGCGGCTGAGCGTAGGCCGGTGAAGGCCCATGCGTGAGGTGCTCTGAGCAGATGTGGAGTCCTGCCGCGGCGACCTTTTCGCTAGCTCCACCCCAGTCCCTAGCGTGCCGGGACTCCGCACCTCGCCGATAGGTGCCGCCGTCCTAGACTTGTGCTTTTCCATGGACCCGATGGCTACTCGCTGTGGCATGGCTGCTCTCCGGGCTGCTTAGGTGCAATGTGGCACAGAACGGATTGCGCGAATGGTATACCCTGGAGTGAGGGAGGGGGGGA
>PGOM01000015.1:45127-86488 GCA_002921335.1 Paratrypanosoma confusum | reverse complement strand
CCCCCCCCCCCCCAGCGCACCCAGCCGTCACTCCCAATAGGGGTGGTGGGTATCGCTCTTTTTTTGCCCATAAGACACGTGAATTGTTTCAGGCCAATGAATAGGGTCACATTCTGCTCGCAGGCTCCCAAATAGCGCCATATACGAGATGAATCTCGTGCATGCTTGGTAGCACCAGCGCCATGGAGAAACCGCGTGGTCTCGGCACAGGGGCCTCTTAACATGTACTTTCCGTTCGCGCCACTGGTGCTCGAAGATGCTGGTGCTAGAAGGCGGAGGGGATGGGGGGTAATTTTCGCAGGGGATGCGGAGAATCTCGGGCGTGCTTGATAACCCTGTTGCTATTGGTGCCTAATGGCCAGCATTTGGGGCTACGATTCACGCTCTGTCATACTTGGGCCGACGGTGTAGCCGCATGGGCCGTCTAAGCTCGTTGCGCCTGAGGTATCATTTTGATGGTTGGTGTACGATGAGAACGACAGGTGTGTTTGTGTGTGTATGAATTTGGGCTGGTGTTGCTGCTCTTTCGGGACGGTTCCCCATCACCGGGCGCCACTGTGTCGAGTCCAATCCCCGAGACGGCCGCACCCTCACAAGGCGTGTGTTTCGGTTCCATTGCTTTTTGGCACCGAGTCGGGCACCCATCCGTGGCTCTTCCCCCCCCCCCTCCTAACCTGGGACAGCAGCTCACCAGCAACAGCCGTCCCTGTTCGCAGCGGTACCTCGGCCATGCCCATTTCACGCCATGAGGCGCCAAACCACTCCACCATCGGAGCCTCAGGCTCTAATCAATAATGTATACCAGCCCGACTACCCTCCTCTTTCTCAGGGTTCCCTTCTTTGGCCGCTACCCAGGCATGTTTGGGTTCTTCAGCAGATGGCGTCGAAGAAGCGAGGAAGGAGAGGAGGGAGGGGTAAAAAAGAAGAGGGTGTGTCTGCCCCGAGCACTGCCGGGCCACAAAATAGTCAGTGCAGACAGAACCTAGTCACGATGGCGCGAGAGGCAGAGGCGCACACCTGTCGTGATGGTGGTGAGAGGTGAGTTTGGAGGAGGAGGTGGTGGTAGTGGTGGTGGAAGGGGGGAGGGAATGGGGTAGGGGGAGAGAAGGGGCGAGAAAAGGGTGGAATGGCGCGAGGGAGAAGAGGGGGTGGGAGTGCGTGCGTGTGTGAGGAGGGGGGCGGGGGAGCTCAAAAGGGGTACACGGTGTCGGAATAGGGGAGGGCGCCCTCTCCACTCCACGGAGTCACCGACCTGTCGCAGCACCCCGCCGGGGCGACGTCAGCACCTGTTGGTCGTGCACGTGCATCGATGAGTCCTGGTGTTTACCTTCACTTCCACCCCAGCCTCGTGGCACTACCTAACTCCTCTCTCTCCCTCTCTCTCTCTCTCTCTCTCCACCCCCCTCCTCTCCCTCTTCCTTGTCTACCCCGGGCCGACCGAATTCGCCTCACGACGGTCCACGGCTATGATAGTGGATCTTTACATCCCAGGACGAGTCCGTGGTTTCTGCGGCGGATTCTACGGCGGCTGCATTGGTCGTATCGACGATCGCACTAACTTTGATGAAGCCTTGCTTGGCCACACCCGCGACGCTGTAGTCGAAGTTTCCACCCCAGCCCCGCTTCGACAGGTCGTGCTTGAGGTACTCCAGAAAGGTTTTGCCGACCTCGTCGACCGACCGGTGCGACAGTGGCTGACTGTCGGTGGTGGCCCAGCTCTCGCGCTTGCGGTTGTCCATGTACGCCCTGTACCCGGCCTCATCGCCGACCGAGCGCTTCACCTGGGCGTCCACAAACGCGTTCCATTCCTCGAACAGGCGGATCGCGACGGGATGATTCTCTTCAGTGACGAGGCGGTGAAAGTGCGCCACATCCCCACTGGACCGCTTGCTGCTCGCCTTGGTTTGGCCCGGCTTGCTCGCTTTGCATCCCATGGCTTCCGCCCGTACTCGAACGGCAGCGGCGTGTGCTCGACGTATACAGGTATGAGTGAGCAGGTGGTGGTGGTGGTTACGGCGCAGCCGCTGCTGCAAAATATGACCTCCGAGATCAACCCTTGGTCGCGGCCCTACCCCTTCCTCCACCACCACCTCTTTCCTCCTCCGCTCTACAATGGGGCAACCACCGTGCGTGCGATTGCGTGTGCTAGCGTGTGCACCTGCTGCGATCCCCGTGAGACACCGGCACCATGCTCCCATACCGTGTGCCGTGCGTGTTGGGGCGGTGAAAGTGCTGGATGGAGGGCACGCGTGCGCGGTGCGAGTCGTGCCGCGCCCCGCAGCCCCCAGCTGTCTTCTCCCCACCCCACCCGCTCTCCACCGGTACCAACCCTGCCGGGGTTTCCGCGTCAGGGCGGAGCGTGAGAGCGCCGAGCGAGCTGGCACACACGACCGACCCCACAACTCACCCGCGGATGCGGAAGCCCCGATCCCCCCCCCACATTCCCCACACATACACGAGCCGTCCGCCAGCAACGGAAGACGGCGGCAGCTACGGCTGGGACAGCGCGACAACAGCAATATAGCACCAGTAGTTGCACTGCCTACAAGAGCATTACAGACGACGACGGCAACGGCGAAACGAGAAAGAGCGTGTAATAACAACAAAGCATGGCGCACACATACACACACACACACACACACACACACGAACAAGCACACATTACCCACGCCCTCCACGGCCGGCAGACTGTCCTCCAGCACCTCGGATTCATCATGACGGTCCACGCCGCCTTCAAACCGCGGCCTCTACACCGAAGCACCTGCGGGCGTGACGATGTGCCTGGCACAACTCCCCCCCCCGCCCCTCTCTCATTCATTCAGTCATTCTTGCATCTCCGTCCTCCTTCTTACAAGTCTGGATAACGATGTGCACTCCCGCCGCCCCTCCTCCCCACCTGCGCCTGCCTTGCGCAACCGCCAAGGGGCCCGTCCTCGAGCAGCCCTAAAGAACCAAGCCACCACCTTCACAATTGCGAAAGCAACTACGTACATTGTGTGGTCCCCAGGCCTGGCGCCGGCGAACGCTGAGGGGCACACAGACGCCAAGCACAGACCCAGCTCCAGTACACATCGCGACTGACCCATGGACGAAGCGAGATATGCTCCGCATATTCACACTCCCCTCTCTCCTCTCAACTGTGGCGTGCTCAAGCACCTCCGTTACCTATTTGGGGTTAGCGGAGGGATGGGGGGTAAGTGGCTCTGAGGGGTGAGAGATAGGAGGGGATTCGGAAAATACAAGGTGCTGATTTGCCACGACCACTAGAACACTCACGACGGCGGCGGACCCAGCAGTAGCCTCCGTCAGCGCCCTCGATCCACGATCCTCCACGCCGTGGGCTACGCACCTCTTCCAACGGGGTGCCCACCGCAGCGCGAAGAGGTGCGAAGGCCGGACTTCCTACCGAAGCAGGGGTCGAAGCCACCTTGAAAGGTACCACGGTGCACCAGAGTTGGAGTGGCTGCCACTCCACCTTCACCGTGTTTGTGAAGGCCGCCACCCTAATCAGCCCTCTGCGCTCCCCGCCCCCTCTCCAACCCACCGCGATGAACATCGCGAGCTGGTGTGTTCAAGGTTAGAGAGGGTGCAAGGCTGCCTGGGGGGGGGGGAGGTGAAATGATGAAGGCGGTGGAAATGAGCAAGCATGAATCGAAGTCAACCAAGGCTGATGCTGCGCGTAGGAAGAGGGAAAGGAAGTTACAAAGGCCACTGGTTCGGGACCGCGCAGGACGCGGCATCACCACTCTGCGTGGGATGCCGCTGAAACAGGAGGCCAGGCGGCGGGCGGAGGACAGGAACGGGGGTGCAGGAGAGAGGGGAGCATAGAAACGGGAGCCACACCCAATCAACGCATGCGGACCGTCCCTCGGTCAGCAGTTCGACGAGCCGCCCTGCCCCTCCCATTCAGCCCTTCCACACACCGCCTCCCTCACCCCTCCCCCCTTTCCCCTTGAGCTTCGCGTGATCGTCAGAAACAGTGGGGGGGGGGTGTAGCCATCGCTGCACGGGTGATCGGCAGACACAATCGTTGGCATCGCGGGTCGGCTTCCAGATGCATCCACAGACCGGTCAAGAGGATGGCCGGATGCGTGCACGAGATCCGTCAAGGTGCCACGCCCCTACCTCCTCCACCGCCCCACCCCACCGTCCTGCCCCATCCATTAATCGCCTTCCTCTGGACCCTCGCTGCTCCGTCTCCGACACTGGCATACTCACTAACACACTCATAAGCACCCACTCTCAGGCAGAGAGACAACTAGACTTGGTGGCAAGGTCGCCATGGTACACGGACATGGAAGAGCGCTACGCCAACCCATGTCATGGCCGTTTATCTTGTGCCCCCGCGCTCTTCACCGTAACGAAAGCAGCCTCACACGGTCGTACAAGTGCTAGGCTTCGTTGCCTCTGGGCGGTTGGGGAGCAAGAGGGAGTCGGGTGCTGCTGCTCTCGGCACTTCAGCGCCACAGGTGTCTCGGATTTGCGGAGCGCTGCGATTGATGTGGCACGATGCAGTCCGCTGCCTCCAGCGAACCGTGGCGGTCCCACGAATCGCCTCCCCTCGGAGTCACCCAGGCCATTTCGTTGTCACCCCCACCACCGAGCGGTGTTTGCGGCGACTGCCACTGCCCGAAAGATCCTCTCCCCCCCCTCACTCTCCTTCCCAGCCGGGCACCACAGGGTACCCAGCTGAGCTAGTGGCGAGACAGGACACGCTCGAGTGAGCTCAAAGGTGGGCAGCAGCGGGTGGCGCACCGAATTCATCCCTGTTTGAACGAGCCACCGCTTCCACTCGGCATTCAGTCCACTATACAAACCGACGAGTTGGCCCATCAAAAACCCCTGGTAAACAGCCGTGTACCACAGAAACGATCGCCGCAGCATAGGAAACGCACCATCGTAGCGATTCCAGCACTCAGCTAATACAATGAAGAGAGGACGGCAGCTGCAGCAGGAAGAGCAGCCGCAGCGAGCACAAGGGGTTGAGAAGGAGAAAGGTGGTGAAGGAGGAGGAGCGGTTGTGGTCGGCCACGCACGACCGTCCGTGAAGATGATAACGACAAAGCTGCCATACGCAAGGCGCTTTTATCCGTGGAAATGAAGGGGTTGCATTGAAGTAGAGAGAGGGCAGAGCGGGGAACGAGCAAAAGGGGGTGGGGTGACTGGCAGTTGCTAATCCTGGCCCCATCGGCTGCGAGGCTGCAGCGTGGAAGAAGGAGGGAGAGGGGAGGTGCGCGTTGAAGTGCGGAGAAGGGTGGCCAGCGACACGTGATGGGCACGTTTCCCCCAAGCTAAATCTAAAGCACCCCCCGCGACCGCCCCCGTCAGGGTGCCGCCACGCATCCTTTCGTCCTTGGCTTGTTCTGCCCAGTGGCGCGACCAGAGCCTCACCACACTCTCATCAAATGACGCGCCAGCCGCACAGGACATGCGCCGATGTTTGCCACATTCACTGCCCATGCCATCATCACATGCCGGCACGCACAGGCATACAAAGTTGCCACCAACCATCCCCCAGCAGCAGCAGCAGCAGCAGCTCCTCTCGCCCCTTCACCCCCACCGTTCTCACGCCCGCCGCAGCGCTCGTGATTCCGACGAAGAAGGCGATGGGAGTGCCGAATCGGGCGGGGTCGCTGCGAGGCATACAAACACAGAGAGTACACGAATAATTTTGCACCATTGCGACGGGCATAGGTACGCAGGTAGGCAACAGCACCCCCCTCCTCATCTTTAACTTTAAAAAAAACACGAGCCTGCACGTCAGAGACACGCCAGGCACACACACACGCCACCGGCTTCGACACGGGGGCGAAGCCAAAGAATGCCATCCGTGGCGGGGAGGGAAGGTGATTGGAATGATTCCAGGGGAGCTGGACAAGGTAAAAGCCCTGCTAAACTGTCACCACGGGAGTGACACAATCCCGCGATCCGTGGCGTACTCCGGCATTACTCTAATGTGCGTGACGCAACCCTCGGTTCCCCACCTCACACCTCCACGCTTACGCCAACACCCCTTTGGTTCCACATTTTCTCATCATTCCCTCTTTGTTAAGCCCCACTCGCCCCTGAAATCGTGAGGTCCCCGCCACTGCTAAAAAAAGTGGTGTGGGAGCGACATAGCCCATTAGGGAAACTCGACATTCGGCGTCCATTCGTGCACGTGCATGTGCAAAGGTGGGAGTGAGGCGGTGGTCCTCCGCGTGGGAGAGCGTGTGTTCTCCCCTCAAGAAGTTTGGCGCACGCGCACGATAGACTCGTCGACGTGAGCAAGCCACATCGAAGTAACAGCTGCGTCCAGGGCACAACCACAACCGCCCATCCAACAATCACGCAAGGCCACGGCGGCAGCGCGGTCGCGGCACACCCGCACAGAAAAAAAAGATCGATGACGATCGATGATGATGATAATGATGATGATGATGATGATGACAGCGACAACAACGACGAGGAAGTACAGAAGCCCCAAGGAGGAACAACAGTGGGCTGTGGCGCGGAGGGTTGATCCTCAGTGCACCCGAACAGACGAGGGCACGTGTAGGCGGCCACACACACACACTTCGACACGGGAGCCGCGGTGCCAATTGACTCCGATGATCCTACTCCGTCAACTCACGCCGAAGATCCTTCACCCCGGGGAAACAGGGGAAAGCTGAGAGGAGACAAGAACAGCAACTGCTGTACGGGTGTGCGTGTAGGTGTGGGTGCTGAATGGGTGTGTGGGGAGGGGAGGTGTATGACCGTTTCTCAGGGGGTACACACACACACTCACACATACGCACATCACGAATCAGAAGCAACGAGAAGAGAGAATGGCATGCGCGCAAAGTAATTGGGTAGGGAAAAGATGGGAGAGAGAGAGAGAGGAAGAGAGGCGAAGTGATAGCTAACCAAAGCGCATACATGTGCCAGTTTCCCATACGATTGATGGACGTCGGTTGATGGCGCTCCTGTTATGTTTTTCAGTTTGTTGTGGTGTTGCACGGGACCTCTGCGTCAGCAGGTGGTGCGGTGCGCCGCGCCGGGGCATATGGGCACCAGCGCGAACCTTCAAGGTGATATCACCGCGGGGCACTACCAGCGGAATCGGCAGCGGCAGCCATGGTAGATGCTCCGTGTAAAAGCCGCACTTTCACGATTATGGCTCATCCGTGGGTGCACGGGAGACTCGAGTCGAGAGCCGATGACTGAAGGCAGCCGTCGCGCATCGTCGTCGTGCCGCACACTCGCGCGTGAGAGAGCATTGATGGCGGGGTGACGCGGCACCGGTAACCACCTCAACTCCGCAGCCTGCGCCGATGCCCAGCGTCTCGCCGCCACCACGCCACGTGCCTTCGCTGTGATAGAAGCAAGAATTAGCAACGACACTCAGAGAAGGAAGCAGGTTGGTGGTCGTAGTGGTGTTGCTGTTGCTGATGCTGTTAGTTTGTTGTTGTTGTTGTTTTGAGGGGGCGGGGGGATGGTGGAGGGAGAGCAGGTGGAGGTGGTGGTGTTGAAGTGTGGTGGTGGGGATTAACAAAATGGGAAATCACGCTGACACACACACACACACACACACACACACACACACACACACACACACACACACCTACACCTACACCTACACCTACACCTACAGCTACACATTCACATACAGCTACACCCACACATCGACTCACAACTACAACACAGCTATCGAGCTGGCGGCTTGGACGGGGTGGGGGCCCAACCGTGCGAACAACCGCCAACCCGGTTCTTTTCCACCCCTCTCTTTCCTCATCTTCGAGTCCCTGTTGGCCCCCCACGGCGCGGGAGCTATCGCGCGTCTCATCGCCCGCACGGCGAGGGCAGCGGCTGATGAGCGCTGGTATTTGGGTGTCGTGCCGAGCGTGCGCGCTGCAAGGAAGAAGATGGTGCGCCACTGGCGGAGGGTAGAGAAGTGAGAGGGGGAGGGAGAAGGGGGAGGGAGAAGGTAGCTCAAGGAGGGCGCTCGCCCAGCGTCTCTGGCGAGACAAGCCGCGCTTTCGCCAACGCCACGAATAGCACGCGCACGCGAACGTACGTACGAACACATCACAAAGACACTCTACAAACACACACACACACACACACACACACACACACACACACGAGCACAAGTGCAGGCACACTAGACAGAGCACGTGATCGTGCCTCAGGCTCTCGCAGCGCGATCGCTACTCCGATACCGCGCCCCACTCAATGCTCCTGCCACCCTCACGCTCACCTATCGGACACGAGGAGAAGCTGCGCATACCGGATTCGGTGCCACTGCGCTCTCCTGTCCCTCGGCCCCGCCTCTCCCAGCACGAACCTCTCCGAACTTGCCCTCACGCGTGTCGCGCGCAACTTCCCCAGCTTCCCTATTCAGGCTTGTGGTCTCAGCGAGAAACAGAGGCTCACTATCCGCTAAGGGCACCGTCGCACTCATGCTTTTCCAGTCAGAACCTGTGTCAACCGCACGTGCACGGTCCACTCGTTTCAGGCGATCCACAGTCCTACCTACGTCACCTTTCCCTTCCCAGACGCTGTCAACGGAAGAGCTATGAACTGTATCCTCCTACATGTACACGTTAGGGATCGTCGATGGGTCCGCAACGCGCTCGTTCCACGATCCCACTGTGGCACCAGCATAGGAAGCCGCGGTTTGCGGAGATAAGCTGAGTAAGCCTTGTGATCCTGCTGGGAACATGAGCTGCATCGTGTTCAGCATGGATTGCTGCTGGAGGCCATTGAACGCTAGATGGGCGGCGGCGGCAGAGTTCAGCGGATGCTGACGCTGCATGTGCTGCTCATTGGGGAGGCCGGCAGAGAGCTGCGAGAAGCCGTTTAGCAGGGAGGATGGATCAATGAACGTGCTTACACCGCTGGCTGAGACGCCGGATCCCTTGGGGAACCCCACTGCAGGTTGGGCAGCGTTGTGCACTGGGACCCCTGTCTGCGGCTGCGTCTGCACCGCGCCACCTGCGGACTGATACAGCTGTTGCTGAGCGCCTAGCGTGCCCATGCCCAGTTGCGTAGGATACAACTGAAGGGCGTAGCCTAGTTGGGGGCGCTGTTGGTGATGGAAGTGGGCCATGTTAGTCTGGTACAGCTGCTGCTGCTGCTGCTGCCGGGTTGCCAGTGCGGGGTTGTAGGACATGTCCAGTCCAGCTAGCGGATTGACTGAGCCGTGAGGCGCGCCGGCGGCATGCGCCGCTGGCGACGCAGACTTGTCTCCCCCACCGGAATTTCGAGCCCCTGCGGCACCGCCGGGTGCCGCATCACGACGGTTTGCTCCGCCACCTCCCCCGTTGCCAGAGCTGCTCGTTAGGCGGGACTGCCGTCGTGTGGCTTCGCGCGCTCGCTTCTGGAGCTTCGCTTCTACCTTCACGCCGTACGGTGAGTTTTTGAGCAGTACTTGCAGAGGCGTGATGGCGTCGCGGAGCTGAGCAAATTGTGCATCGTCAGATGCCGTGACGATGGCCGTTTGGATGACATAGTTGGCGTAACTGTCCGTGAGCAGCTTTGGTAGAACCAAGGGGTCCGTTAGTTCGTCCACGAGCAGCTGTCGCACGTCCGGGGAAGCAGTTCGCAGGCACTTCTCCACGACATTACTGCTGAACTTGTTGCAGGACAGGGATGCGACGTTGTGTAGCATCTTACGGATGATCGCGTTCGTGTACGTCGATACCTGCGGATCTTCCGGGTCCTGATTCAGCGCCTGCTGCTGACGGTCCAGAATGTGCTGCATCACGTAGTTACCGAAGGGATCCTGGATCAGCTTCATCGTGTTGTTTAGGATGATATTCACCAACTCTGACCTGTACGGCTCTGGGGCCCACAGAAGGCACCGCTGAATGACGCAGCAGCCATGTCTGTTCTTGCAGAACTCGATGCAGTTGTTCGCGATGTCCTCGAAGAACGCTTTGTGCACTTTGGCACCCCGCTGCAGCTGCTCCTCGCTCCGCGTCTTCTCCTCGTCTTGCTGCGAGAGCATGATGAATTTCGGCATCCCAAGCAGCCGGGAGATGGCGTGCGTCCCGTTGATGTCTTGCACGAGGGTGACAACGTTTCCTACAAAGGTTTCGCAATACGCCCCGAGCTCCTCAATGCTCTCTAGCACATCCACGAGCTTCTGCACGCAACGCGCGCCGCTGGTGTCGGCGCTGATGGACGGGAGCATGGGGCCCACTTTCTCCAAAAGCAGGAGCACTTCAGAGATCCGCTTGCCGCCCTTCTCCACGCTGCTGACGTCGTAGTCTACGTCATGGAGTGTCGGAGCCACCTGCCCGCTACGGCTGAACAGGTCGAGCACGTGCGCCATGAACGTGCTACCGGTGGGGTCCACCATCAGCTCTGCGGCGCGCTCTATCGTCTCGTGGACGAAGAGATTGCGGAACCGATTTTTCGCCGCGTACCCCTCCGGCCGCTCAGCCCCGGGAGCCGCGCCGCCACCCGAGTGTTGGGTGGAGCGATGGATCTCCTTGCACGCCTCAACCACCTTCAGCGCATCCTGCACGCCGCCGCTGCTCTCCAAACACAACGCAAGGATGTGCCGGATCTTGTCCACTTCGACGTTCCCCGTTGGTAGGTATTCCTGAAGTCGCTGAGTGGAGTGAGGGCGGTGCCGCTCCGCGAGCTGCACTTCCAGGGCGCGCGCATTCGTCTCGATGTCGCTTAGCTGCTTGAGCAGCTCTACTCGGTCGCTGTACAGCGAGGCGAGCATCTTCTCAATGTCCTCGATCGAGTTTGCTGGCGATAGGGAGCAATTCGACTGGCTGGAAATAGAAACACTATTCGGCACGCTGACGGTGCTATGCGGGAGCGCCTGGTTCGGCTTGATCACGGTGGCAAGCCCCAGTGGGGCGCCCGCGGACATGGTCGCCATGTTCGTTGGAGTCGAAGTCACACTCAGGGACGCAGCTGGCGTGGGCGTGGATGCCGACATCACCAATCGCACACCTGTCACTCGGCTGCCAACGACGCTGCCGCGGTTCACCTACGCTCCAACACAGACACTCACACTAACAGCTATCTACACACAACCAAGCACGCAAGCTCACGACCCCTATCGTACACTAACGTCTGTCCTTTACGCTGGAATACAACGGTACACCCTTGGTTTGACAGTTCTTTGCCAACAAATGCATCCGCGGTAGCCGCCCCCGTCCGCGAACCCACAGGAACCGGCCCGCTCTGGTGCAGCGTGAGCACAGGCGAGACGGTGGGTTTGGAGCGGCCAAGGACACCCCCGGGGGAGCGAGAAAGACAGAGGGAGCGAGAGAGAGAGAGAAACGGGGTGGGAAGAAGGGACAGGGAGAAAGAGAGAAAGAGCAAGTGGCACGGGTCAGCGATCCAGGCGCAGCAAAAGAGACTTCATGCATGCCTGTTCCTCTCCACTTGCGACCTACGCAGGTGGCTCACGATGCATGGAAAAGAGGGAAGGTGCGTAGCCCTTCCTGTCTACTCTAACGTGTTGCACGGCACGGTAGTGAACCCTACCAAGCCGTCCGATGGAGTCCACTTTCCCGTCCGCTCCACCGCCTCGGGCTACCGACCCTCTCAAAGTCACGTCACGCGCTGCAGTGGGTCTCAGAGGAGCTCTCAGGGGCCAGCCGCTCGCTGCCCGTACCTGAGACTTCATCAGTGGACTCTATGGGGTACCCAAGGAGAGTTTTGCCTGCACGGGATAGCAGAGACGTCCAAGTGGAGGGAGCGGAGGAGGCAGAGGGGGAAGCTTGGGGAGCGGTGTAGTGGCTGCTCTTGGGAGTTGCGGTGCCACTGCAGGGTTCGGATGGTGTTCCAACCTGCCCATCAGAGTCGTCTCGACACTCGAAAAAGACGCCACTTTTCCGGCCTTCTTGCGCCTCTTCGCTGACGCATTGGATACCACTGTTGCTGCCGCTCGGTTCCACAACAGCAACCTCGTCTGGTGGACGGCGACTCGCCGCGCCGCTGGAGGACCCAGTCGCAAGCTCCAGTCTCTGGATGAGCACCGCCTTGGCTCCCGAGGTGGGAAGGCCCCTCGCTTTTAGCAGGATTTTTAGCTGACCGATTGTTGCATCCGCGAAGTCCACTCGATCTACAGGGCAGCAGGGGGCGTGCAGCTGCCTCCGACGCATCGGAGGGCACTTCTTCCCTAACACCACTTTCGGAGCCCGCCTCCCCCGGCGCCTCTGCGGTGCGTCAGAGTCGCTGTCACTGCTGCTCGTGCTCGTGCTGCTACCGCGCGCACTACCCGCTGCATCCTCTTCGTCACTCGTGCCACCGGTGGTGTAGGTGCAGTCCGAGGAGTTTGATGGGGAGTACAAAAACGATGAGGACGATGACGTGGATGCGGATGCGGTGGTCTGTGGATTTGCCCAGTCGACGACCCCGTCACTGCGGATGCTAGGCTGTTTAGGGTGGTCCCCAAGCAGCTGGCCGCTGCTGTCGCCGCGCGACGTGCAGGTAGTCGTGCTAGTCCCATGGCAGTCACTAGGTCTGTCGCACCGTGGCACGGAGTCTAGCTTACTTCCCATTCCACTCTCCAGGGTCTCAGCCTGCGAGCTCACACCACTGGCTTTGTGGCGGTGCGCATCGGGGCTTAGGAGCCCATCTCCGCCACCCAGCCCACGGTAGTAGAGCTGTTGCGACGCTGTCTTTAGGGCAGTGGAGAGCGTTCGCAGGGCCAGTCGAAACTCGGCGGCTTTAGTGACGTCCGAGGGAACACACACAGTTCCTTCAGCCCCGCTCACCACCAGCTTACCGTCAAAGACGATTGAGAGAGATAGCGGAATGCTCTTCAAGACAAGTCGTTGCGCGGCAGTCTCTCGACTGGCCGACCTCGTAGAGTTCCCACTGTCTGCGACTCGCTCAGGTGGCGCCACCTCCGTGGGTGTCCTTTGCTGTACGCTGCTCTTTGCTGGCGGATGAAGGCGGGGAAACGGAGGACTGGCTGAGCGGCACCGTTTCCGCAGCAACGCTCCATTGCCGTTCACTCCCGCGGTGCTTTCTCCACTCGTTGGCAACCTCGCTCTCCGACCGCTGCAGGTCGCGTCACGGGAATGTTTCGACCGCGATGAATCTTCCAAGTGACCCACCACCCCTGAACTCCGAGTCGAGGGGCGAGGCGATGAGTGCACTGAAAGCCTTCCTGTTGAGGATGCGTGGGAGACTACCGAGCCCCGCCCGTTCATCAGTTCAAGTAGCTCATTCTCCTCTTCAGCGACATGAATGCGCCGCCGGACGCTCATGCCTCCGGCGACCCTCGTTCACGTTGCAGGCCGACCGATTCAATCAGCAGCAGCAGGTGCTGCTGGTGTCCGTCCCGCGCCCCAGCTACTGAGCGCGTGACCCTTGTTCTTTTCGTGCGGTGGTGTCTTCAGAACTGTTGATGTTGTAATGGTGGGGGGGGGGAAGTGGGTAGCGTGTGCTGGGTCGGCTTGAGCAGACGGTGGGGTGCCTAGCGACCACCACCGCAACGTACTGCGCGGCGTGTGGAGCAACAGAAGGTGGGCAGCGCACGTCCCTTGAGGCCGATCACCTGGCCTTAGCCCGCCCTCACAGTCATTCTCGGCTCTACGCTACTCAGACTCAGCTTGGCCTCATTGCCTCGGCTAAAGGAACGTCAATCAAAAGCGTGTTAGTGACGGTGGAGCAAGAGAAAGGGGGCCAGTGGTGAGGGTGGACAACGGCATCACCGCTCTCACGCCATGTAGACACTGCCCACCCCGTCGACTGTTCGCCCCTCACTTCATTTCCCACCGGGCGCCTTTCCACCCTCCACCTCCACCCCTGTCCACTCCCGGCGCAGGTGCTAGTGAGGGGAACGAAAGTGGAGGTTGTCCCTGCAGGCCTTGTGGCGCCAGACAGGACACGGAGAGGCGAATCGGATGGGGGATGGCAGAACGAAAGAGGGATAAATATAGCAAAAGAAAGAGAGAGAGAGAGAGAAACGGCGCGCAGGCGAGTCTGGCGTGTTACACACGTCTCGTTCTCTGCCAAAGCGGTACCTCCCCGCAGCGGCTCAGGCTCGCGCCCCACATGCAGTCAACACAATTCACGTCACCTTCTTTCGGCGCGCGAGGGTGGTCGTGAGCCCTCTCAAATCGTCTCCCGCTTCTCTCACTCCTTAGCGCTCTCTCTGTCTCTCTCTCTCTCGCGACGCTTCACTTCTCTTCCCCCAGCACCCGGCGCCCACCATCACTTCCAATCTGCTTCTGCCATGCAGCTGTTTCTTCAATCCCGCCAATACAAAGAACAATAGCTGGTCTCCCGCACGCAGGACGACCTCCCAGACCCAAGTAATAATGGCAACACCAATAAACCAATAACACACCAGTCTCCACAGCGGATCTGCCTGTCCACCAGGCAGACAAACGAGAAGGCCCTAGCGGGCATCGGGCCCAGTACGCTCTACGTTTCATGCTTGAAAGGGGAAGGATGAATTCATACGGCGATAGGAGGCTCGGATTTCCCATGGGCCTCCTGTTCGTCGTGTCGCCATTCTGTGGTCGTTTCTACCCTCAGCGTTCACCCTTTCATACGCTCGCGCCACGAACGCTTCTTCCCCGTCGCAACAAGTGCATTAGAGTGAGCGAAGCGCCCGCTGGCAGCGAAGCACGCCCTGAGAGACGTTGCTCATGCCTGGCGAGAGCTGGTTCACCAAGGTGTAGTCGTCCAGAGCCCGCTGCCAGTGCTCCATTCCCTCCCGGGCGATGGCACGCCGAATGAGTGCCTTGACGTGATTGGGTTCGATGAGAAGCGCAGCGTTGCAGTCGTCCACGACGAGTGAGTAGCTGTGGGTCTGCTGGTGGCATGCGGCACGGTTAGCAAAGAAGTTGGCGCGTTCCTTGAGCTGCTCTGGCAACGAATGTGAGGCTGACAGCTCGATGGCACGGGTGTAGAACGCCGCAGCGCTCTCGTACTTTCCTTGACCGAAGAGGGAGTTCCCTATCACCTTCGCCGCCTCTGCAGTCTTGCACTGATTTGGAGTGCTCGTCTCATTTCGTGCTCGGATCTGCGTGTTGATAATCTGTAATCTTTCCTGCACCTCCGCATTTGTAGGCTCGCACTTCATTGCCTCTTGGTAAGCCTTCTGCGCTTCGTCGAGGCGGGCTAGGTTCTCAAGTGATGTCGCCTTGCGAAAGTACCCCTTCAGCCACGATGGTCGGACGCGAATGCAGCGCTCAGCATCTTCCAGAGCTTTCGCGTAGTTCTGCAGGCCGATCCAGCTCGCCGAGCGGTTGGAATACAGTGCGCCAGCGCTCTCCGACGCAGGGTCGAGTTCGATAGCCTTGGTGTACCACGCTATAGCATCCGTGTAATTCTTGGCCTTGAACGCATCGTTCCCCTTGTTTTTGAGCTCGTCGGCGGACATCACAGGCAGCGCTCCGGACCCGAGAGGAGTTCGATTGGCAGTGACCTGGTGGTGGTGGGGTCAGATATGTATGTGTGTGTGTGTGTGTCCCAAAGTTCGTGTCAGTTTGCGCTTTACCGTAACACCGCCCAGACATGCGCTTGCCTCCAAGGCCGTTTCCAGTCACGCTCATGAAACGTCTCCGATTGTGCCTCTCGCCTGGTGCCCCAATTGCCCCCGCTACCGCGCGCGTTGTGAAAGTGAAGGGTGCAGTGCATGTGACATTGCTCGCTGTTGCCGAAGACCCCACGGGCGGGGGCAGACCGCAAGGGTGCGTTGTCTACGTCACAAGCCGTAGAGCTGGGGACGGTCGGGGGCGACGGCCGATGCACCACGGCAAGTTGAACAGGCATTGCTCCTAGAGGGAAGTGACCCGTGAAAATGGGAGAGGGAAGTCCTGCTCGCCAGCAACTCCAGTCCACGCCAGCACGAAGCAGTAATGGTCATGCACAATCCCCCACTCGTCCCAGTCATCGACCATCTCAATCTGATTTAGCTGCTTTTGTATGGGCTGGGGAACCGTCAGGTACAGCTTCCGCATGGACATGGCGTGAACGGTGCGGAACCCGGTCTGCCGGCACCGTTCCGCGTGGGCGGCTGGCGTAGGCAGCGCGTCGATGCCCTCGAGAGCGACGTTACGACTTGCCAGATTTTCTACCATCACCTCTCCAAAGCGGTCGTTCGGCTCGATCGCATCGTACGACACAAACAGGACGTTGCATTCGGTAGCGCTGAACACGCGCGTCATCATTGCCTGCATCAGGTTGGTGGTGGCGGTTGAGTTCAGGTACACGAATACCATCTCAGCAAGGAGCACCGTTGGCAGCGAGCGGTCGATGTGCTGGGTCACGATCTGAACGACCTCGTCCGCATTCAGAAGGTTGCCACCGCAGAGGTGATACTCGGGGCCGCACAGACTCTGGATGTCAGGGTGACGGTCGATAATCCTCTGCTTATCTGCCACCATGGCGGGGAGATCGATCTCGACGAATGACGCCAGTTGTACGCCGCCAGCGGGCGCAGCGTCTCCTGAGCTTTGCCGCCTCGGCGCGTCACGCTTCAGTCGGAAGTACAAAGTATCAGCACCCGCACCGAAGCTCACCACTTGGATCGGCCGGCCCGAGCAAACAACCTGCGCAAAGTTCACAATCGAGTTTTCCACTGCCTTTGTTCGCAGCCATGTCCCGCGGTTCATCAGTGGGCTGTTGACAATGGTCAAATCCTTGGCGAATGCTTTCGTGAAAGGATCGTCTAGGTAGCCCTTCGCGACGCTGTGAATCTTTCGGGAGCACGCGTCGTACGCGGTGCTCTGTAGAGCCACCTCCCGCTTACATTTCATTTTGGCCAGCGGCTGCATGGCCGACCCACCTGAAAGCCGCGTTCGGTTTACCAGCAAACCGCTGTCGCGGGACAGAGAGATACACCGGTGAGTCCCGGTTGCAGTTGCAAGGCGAAGAGAACAATAGATAGGCGCTACACACCGCGGCACGCAACCGTCCACCATCCCACCCAACACATTTTTTTTCCACAGCCCACCTCTATAGGGACGGTGTGCGAAGGCGACGTGTGGTAGGGCATCTCCCTAGACCGCGTCAACCGCTGAGAAGGCAGCGCGGCATGGCGCAGATTAGCAGAATCGACAGCGAGGAGCGAGGGATGGGTGCCGACACCCATGCGTCTCCGCCGCCTCCCGCGGTAACCCAATGCTCGTAGGGTGCTGATGTTCACGCCTGAAGGCAGTGCTGTGGCTTATGGGGCCCCCCGCCCGCTCCGCCAAGTTTAGGCACCAGTGGCGCGCTCGATGCCATGGTTACCCGGTGCCCCCTCTTCCCTCTCAGCGCCACAGCTCCACTCACGAGCAGTCCTAAGCCCCATGCCCCACAACAGCTTCCCCCGCACCTCCCGGTGGCACTTACACAATGCGCGTGCCCTTAATAGTAACAATCGCCTCGTGCACCTCGCGGTCCAGCTGCGCGGTGAAAGCGCGTCGATCCATATTGGTCATGGGTAATCCTGAGAGCGTTGTGTAGAGCGCCTCAAGGACTGCGGCGAATGACGGGTGACGCGACGCAGTGCTGACAAACACCTCTCTAACCGTATCCACTCCCAAACTTTCACACAGCGAGATAAGGCATGTCACCTGCTTGCGCGCAAGAGAGCCGGAGATGCGCCCGCCCACCAACATCTCGAGTGCGGCGAGAAGAAAGTCGAGGAGGAGGCCAGCGGAACCAGCCGCCCGCCCGCTGTCTCGTAAAAAGGAGCTGATATTGTCGATGATTGCGAGTGCGCAGCGATTCAGCTCCACCGAGCTTGCGTAAGCAGCAAAATGAAGTGCCTCCAGAAGCGAAAGAGATTCGTTCGCGGTTACGAAGTGCGATGTGAAAGAGTTGGACACATCGGCTAAGCTTTGAAAAACGACATCGTGAACCTGCGGGATGCAAAGGAGGTGGCTGTCCAGCAGCCGCACAAGCACCGATATGCCCTTCACGATCCGCACGCCCACCTCGTTGTACTGCTCCTTCGTCAGGGACACGTCCAAGGTGGCCCATTCGCTCACCGATGAGAGAGTTTTACCGAGCGCCCGTACCAGCCTCGTGCGCTCCTCCTCCTCTGAGTCAGCCGATTGCCCTCCCGTGAGAAGCGCAGCGCTGCCTGCTCGCAACAGGGACTGCTCTGCCGCCTCGATGGCGGCAAAGACGATAGACACATTTTGCCACGACATCTCTGGCCTAAGAAACGGTGAGCACGAGTAAAACATGTCGTACACCAGTTCCATCGCTGCAACGAGAACCTGCCGCTCATTTTCTTTCGCAACAGCTGTCGCAATGCAGCGGTGAACAAGCTGTGAAAGGAAAGGAAAACTCGCATCGATCGCGTTGTCGGAGCGCAGTGCAGTGAAGACGCCGCGAAGGTTGTCCATTACCTCGAGAAGATCGTTGGTGCGCTGCGAACCCAGCTCAGCCAGCAGCATTGATTCCAACACCTTCAGAGCCGGGCACTCAGCGCCAAGAACCGAGGCATCCGCCAGAGTCAGCGACACAAGACAGCCGATAACATGACCCCGCACTCTGCCCCCAAAGCGCGTGACCGTGCCCAGCGCAAGCTCTGAAAGCGCAAGAAACTCAGGCTGCGCACAAACCCAACGCGCGACGTGGTGCTGCTTTTCACACAGTCTTTCCAGCACTGCCCGTGCTCCAGAGGCTACTCCCTCGTCGAAGGGATAGTACCGCAGACTATCTACGACATGCCGAAGTGCCGCTCGCAAAACATCTTTACCGCAGTCGAATGCCGCCTGAAAAACGCCTCGAGAGTACGCCGAGCCCCCCGTCAGGTAGTCGTCGGAGTTCACCGAGGGGCCCGCAGGTTCGATCGTGTCAACGTACACGCTGACGTAGTGCTCGACAAAAGTAAGAACTGCGGTGACAACAGCAGGGCTGACCGCTGAACTGTTGGTCCCCGATGAATAGAACATCCGAAGCTGCTCCGCGAAGCTAAACACACCGAGGGCGAGCCGAAGCACCGGATTCGTTTCCGTGGTGAGTTGGCGCCTGTCCACCAGCTCCAGGAAACACGACGGGATAGTAACGCGCTCCGAATCTACCACCTCCCCGATCAGTCCCGCAGCCACTACCAGAGTGGTCCACATTCGGTCGTGGAGAATCGCCACGGATCCCGTCCCGCCACCAGACACTGTCGGTAGGTAAATCGGCGCAATCGTCGCCAGCGTCTGAATCATCAGCTCGCACGACTCCTCAGGAGTCTGCTGGCCGAGAAATGCCATGAGCTTGATTTGGGAGCACGAGAGAGCCTCGCCCTCACCGCTCTCCACCTCGGGAAGACCAGAGGAGTCGAGCTGCGTCTTAGCAGAGACAAAGGTCGAAAAAGCCGACCCACTTACCTGCTGAAGTTGGCGCCGGCACTCCGGCGGCAGCGCCACACTTCCTGTGACGTCCACAATGTTCCGAGCAATGACTCCCCGCCACGCGCCCAGCATCGCGTCCAGCGCTGCCATGAGGTCGTTGGTGTCGGGTTGCAGGCGGCACCCATGGATCAGCTGCATGAAAATGTGCGACACCACATGTGCGACCTGCGAGGCAAACACCGCGTTGCACATAGCTCCTCCCGGCGCAGCAAAGTTGTCGAGCAGTTTCGCGATACCGTTGAGTGACGCAAGCAAGTCTCCGTCATCACCCGCGTAAGCCTCGCCGTCTGCCGCCCGGCCAAGAACCAAATGAGGGGCGATCATTGCGAGTGGCTCGACAGGAAGCAATGGGAATCGGAAGGAGAGCTTCTCCACCACCATGCGGTGAACGACATCCAGCAGCCGCGACGCGAACGCGATTTCTTCCTGAGAATTACTGGAGGCGGAACCACGGAGCGTGGATGCCTCCGCCCGTTCGCAGTAGATTCCACAGCACTGAGCAGTCACTTCCACGACGGAGTGGTGAAGCGCTGCGTCGGCAAGGGGGGCATAGGTATCGCTCACCACACGAGTAAGTTCGTACCACCTCCACAGGATATCAGCAAGGTGAACTGGTGCAAGCGGCCCGTTCGGTACCCCGATGGTATACAGACTGTGCCAGCTAGCCTGGTCAGCTTCAAAGCACCCCGCCCCATCGTCAAGGGTCTGCGCGCCCGTATCCTCGTCCTGGAGCGAAATGCCGCGCCACGCGAGTAGCGTACTCAGTGCCCGGAACAGGTAGGAGGCGCTTAGACGCGTCTCTGAATCTGGTCGGAGGGCCTCGCTCAGGAGGTCGCTGAGGAATGCCGGTACACCTTTAGTCGCGAAAACTGCGTGACTCGCCTCGTGGTGCGCCATCGGTACGCCGCGCTCCGCAGCGGCAGGCTCGTACAGCCCAAACTCCTCGACGGTGCAGATGATGAGAAGCCTCCGGAGCACGTCAACGCGCGTTGTACTCACTTCGCAATCGGCGGAGTCGGGTATACCGCTCGCCGCGTTGAATGACTGCCGTCGCAGAAAGTCAACTAATCTCTGAGTAGCCTCCTCGTCCACACCGCCGGCGCCTTGTGTGCGAATGCAGCCCAACTTGAACACGATCGCTAGCACCATGCAGCTCTCCCGGAGCACCGGCTTCCAAAGACTTTGAATGAGCACCGTCATGCGGTCACGGATGTATTCGTACAGGAAGTTGACGACGTTGTCCTTCTGCGTCGACCAAAATACCCAGTTTCCAATAAGGATAAACCGCAACAGCCGCAGTGCAGCAAAGTGGACGTACGTCGCGACCACGCCATCCGCTGGCGTCTCCTTCAGGACCTGCGTGGCCACGTCGACACCGATCGTCCCGTCGAGGTCTTGCAGCTTACGCAGCACACTGGAGGCTTCTGCGTGGTTCCCTACTTTCAGACACTGCGCGGCGTGCAGCAGCGACTGAGAGAAATCCTCTACAGACATGGTGGAGTTCCTACGCCGCTAGAGCTCCGAGGTGCGCACGGACTGGGGCGCAGGGGCCACTGATTCGGAATCGTTCACTTGAGAGCCTTGGCGTGCGTGTGGATTTGTACGTGCGACTGTTCGCCGACTACTACAGTTCGCCCACCCGCGTCAGGCTGCCGCATCCCCATCGCCATCCTTTTTCACTTCAGCCCCTACCCACCGTACTCACCCCACGAGCTCAGCCGACCCCCATTTTCATCACCCGGCTCACTTTGGCACACCGCGCAGAGGCATCGGATTTACTAGGCCAAGACCGACGCAGGAACAACGCACACCTCGCAGAGGCTCTACACAGCGGATTGTGACGCTGGAAAGCGGCGCGATATGCATCACCAAAGTCGTACTACGGCCCGCATACACTACCAAAAATCGAGGCTTAGGGCACTCCCTTCCATGGCAGCGATGCTCTTCTCCAGCTGCTTCATCAGCGATGCCATTTCTACGCGGGCGTCAGCGGAGGGTAGACTCTCCGCGAAATGCAGGGCGGCACACCGCATCACAGCCTTCGCAGTTGCGTAGTCTCGTCCGCCCTCAACAGCGAGTGCCACCACTTCTCCCCAATCCGTTTCAGCTGCTTGCTCGCAGGTGTCATAGGGTCGATAAAGGCGGAGCAGTCCCCTCGTCACATCCACGATAGGCTCTGCGTCCACCCTGGACTCGTGACTGTCAACAGCAACCTCACCACATGCATTGCTGCACGAATCGTTGTCAGCAATGTCGGTGCATATCACTGTTGCATCAGCGCCGACAACTCCAGCAGCTCCTGCTGTGCCAACTTCGTCACTTCCAAGATCAACCTCAAGGCATTCCACTACACAGTCTGCATCTTCCCTGGGGGCCTCCACTTTCGTACCGTGCGGTCGTCTCGGCGACTCTCCAGGCTTATTCACGCGTAGCCGCCCTGGCAGAATGGTGGATTGACAGCCCTGATCACCACATGGCGCCGCCCTCATCCCCTTCTGGAATGATGCTGCGAGCGACATTTGGCCAGTGAGACGCTCGCGTAGCCGCTTGCGCATGGTTGTGGCGTTGCCGCCCCCGGCAACGCCTTGGATGAATGCATCGTTACTGGCGCGAACTCCGGTTACCTGCACAGTGAAACCACGCAGGTCAGATATGACAATGTTTTCGGCCTGCGCGATCGGGGCAGTCCACACGGTGGTCGTGAGCTCCACCAGCCCGAAGCGTTTGGCCCGCTGCTCATCCGTTTCGTCGCGGCGGGAAACCAGAAGGGGCTCCACAGCGGCACGGATCGCGTGCAGCATCACGTGCTCTTCTCTCCCGCTCACCACCCCAGGAAAAGAGACGGAGAGGTTGAACTCAAGGCAGTATCCACGCCCCATAAACTTTTGAGTCTCCTTGGGGTGTAGCGGGTTCCTCTCTAGCAGGGTTACACGAGACCCAGTGCACGAATAGTCGCCACGAAGCAGCTTCTTTGCTACGTCGTGGAGCAGCTGGCCGAGGATATCGAAAACGTCTTCAGCGGACTTGGGACGCACGGCGTAGTTCATGGAGCAGCCAAGCGAAGACGGAACTATCTTGCCCAGTTGCCTCTGGTTGACATCGTCACCGGTTCGACGCACTTCACGGTAGTCCTGGCCACGGCAGAGGTTGAAAACGTTCTCGCCAGTGGTGCGCCCCAGGAGGCGCTGCAGAGTTTCCCGCGAAAGCCGCTGCACGTGATAGCATAGCAGTGAATCGTACCCTCGCTCTGCAGAGCTTTCGTCCTTGTGGTCGTCATGGTCACCCGCCCCATCACCCTCCTCGCTGCCGCTGTCACCACCTTGACCTGGTTTTTCCCCATCCGCATTGCAATGCGCCGAACGGGATTCACACTGCGATACCACGCCTGCCGGTGCGGCCCGCCATGCGACTTGTGCCTGGTCGAGGGCGACGGCTACTTTGGAAAGCGTTGATCTCCCCGCACCGTGAACCTCCTTGAACGGAAGCTCAGAAATGACCGACGAAACCTCTGTGCTGTGAATGCTGCGCACCCCATTAGGTTTTGCCAGCCCCGTGGCGATGCGTGCGACCATGATATTTGGACCAATACCACACGATACGGTGCAGGAAGTCGCTTCGAAGAGCTCCTGGCGCACTCGCTCACAGAAGCTCTCGACGACGGCGTAGTCCGGTGTGTCGAACGCGAGCATAACCTCATCGATGCTGTACACCTCCATTGAGAGTGAAACCCCGGGGGGAGCTCGGGTGAGGATGATCTCGTAAAGGATCTTGTCTACGTCCTCGCACGCCTTTAGGTCGTACCCCACGATGCGCAGGTCAGGGCAGAGAGTCCTCGCATGATTGACGTACATCCCGGCACGAATGCCGAACGACCGTGCAACGTAGTTGCACGAAGAAATGTCGCTGTTGTACTTTCCTGCTGCGACTCCAACGGGGCAGTCGCGCAGATGCGCGTTTTCGGGCTTTGCGAGGGCCACGCTGCAAAAGAATGCGTCCATGTCCAAGTGTGCGAAAAGCAGCTGTTGTGCGAGGGGCCCATGATTCCACTCCGGGTGGGCGATAAACCAGCTTTTTAGCAGGTCATGCGCGCGTGTCCGCCATTGGCCGATGAAGTGCAACCGAGAAAACTGCTGGAAATGCCCGAGCGAGTTCACCTGCTCCCCCAAGGACCGCACGCCAGGATCCTGGCTACCTTCTTCATGACCTGCGGATATCTGCGAGCCTGGCATAGTGCCACACCGCAGTCGCCCATTGCGCTACTGCTTGACCCGAGCAAATGCGATCCATGAAAGATAGTGGTGGTGTGGTTGCTGGTTGGGCGAGCAAAAAGCAAAAAAACACTCAGTCATGACTTTTCCGTAGTGCGCGCAAAACTCGCAGCGCTCAGGCAGCGTTGTGGCCGTGCAATCCTCACAGATGCAGCCTCCTACCTCTCGCACAAACCTCGCTCAATATTTCCTTCTCCTCCACCAAGTAAGCCAGTTTTCTATTTATCGCAGAGCTGTGACAGCGGAGAGATTGCAGAGGAGCGAGTGAAGGATATTGTGTCGGTCCTCGCTACGTTGCATTCGAGGGCTCCATATTCTGATGGGCAGCCTCCACGGCATCTGGTACGTAGACCGCTGAGTCCTCCATATGTGCGGCAATGAAGCAACCGAGAGTCTCCGCTGCGCTGGTGGTCAGCGCTGCACGGTGGTCGAGCTGCTGCAGAACCATTTGACTCAGGAGTGCGATGAACTCCGCCACGCTTCCGCTGCTGCTGCTGCTGCTGCTCGACATAAGTGATCAGCGTGCGGCAGGCTCTGTGACTCGTTACGGCAGTTGTTTTTTTTTTCCAGCCGCGTGCAGCTCACATCGTTGCGCGCTCAGAGAACCTCACCTTCTACCATCCCCATCACCAACACCACCACACTTCCCATTTTTTTATTACCCTCCAGCAGAGATGTGACTGAGGGAGAGAAATACGTGAAGAAAAAGCGCGAGGCGCCAGAGAAGAAAAGAGAGAGGGAGAGAAGCGAGTCTCGTTGCGCACAGGATCGATTCGTGGCAGTCAGAAAGAGAACGTTGCAGAGCTGAACGACGGCCAAACGCCGCGTGCAGCAGCCGCGGGGGAGGAGGTGGGTAGCCTCGAACTCTGGAGCGCAGCGATCGGAACGCGGCTACCCGCTCTGCCACCAGGCCAAAGCGCTTCGTATTGGAAAATTTGCATGGAGCCTAATGGCGTGCCACGTGTATAAAAAGATTGGTTTACATGGAACTCACCCACCTCGGCAGGGAGAAAGGAGGGGTGGGTAGGTGGGTAGTTTGGGAGTTGTGTCCTGGTGGGGAGCGTACGGTGCATATGAAGTGTGGCGCGCGCTGTTGGCGGTCAGTCGAACTCCGCGGAGGCAAAAAAAAAGCGCGCGTAGGCGGTGTCGGTCTGGACAACGACAAATTCCGTCGCCGCGGCCGAGTCACCGGCGGCGATGGCGCTCTGGGTATCGAGTTGGCTCGGTACGCCGCAGTATTGCACCGAGACAATGGCATGCATCGCGGACGGACCGTCCAGCTCCGATGTATCTCGGTTCACAGTGAACACCTGCGGTGCACTGAGAGACCTTGCACTACCTTCGCTCTCAAGCGGCAGATCGTCGCAGTCCCATGAAATGCTGTGGAGCGGCACGAGGCACCAAAGAACAGTCTTCCCCACCGTGACTCGCTGCGAAGCGAGTAGCGGAGTGAATTGAGGCTCCAAGAGCCTACTACCACTCTCATGAGGGTGCCACTGCAGCACAAACCTCTCCGGTAGGATGGACTGCCCGTCGTCTTTGATCGAGATGATGATGTGACGCAATGCAGAGCGACGCACTGAGCGCACTCCCTCAGGCCTACTCGGGTCGCTCGCGGCTGGACTGCGGCTGGTCCCACCCTCGCGCCAGCCCTGGCGTACGAGCTGCTCGCGTTGGAGTGCTTCTTCGATGGCGATGGACATATTCGTGACAAACACGCGCTCCAGTAGCGGCCCAACCAGCTGCATGACCTTTGCCCGCACAGCCGCGACATGACTCACGTAATTGGCACTGGATCGTGACAGGAACTCGAAGAGAGATGCCCGTGTGCGCTCATCGTCGTCGACGTCCCCTGTGCCCGCAGTGGCGCCACGCTCGAGCGCAGCCATGTCTCTGGAACAGTCACGCCACGTCTCGTGGCGCTCGAGGCGACTGGCAAGTGGCCCCTGCATGCTCGCATCGAGCAGCGCGCAGGAGGCGCTGCGACAAATCGCCGCGAACTTCTCTAGAATTGCAGCATCGAAGCCCAACTGCTGAGCCTCGGCATGCACGATCTCAGCGCGATCAACTACCTCGTCGTGCAGCAGCTCCAGAATTTTCCTCTCCAGAGCCGCGGCCTGCTCTTGCCGGCGCCGCCACTTTGGCTCAATGACGTCCGCCACGCTGCGCCGCTGAGCAGCGAGAGTATCTGAGACTGATGGGACGGCCCGCTGACGGTTCGCCTCAAGTCGCATTGCATCGTCTGTATAATCGACATGCGGCACCACGGGGAAGAAGAGCAGCGAGACACGGGCCAGCGCGTTCATTTCAACCGTGGCGTCGCTGATGATATCCAGCCGCGCTCGCAGCTCGTCCGCGGTGATGCTGTGTGCAAGACGCGCCGCCGGAGACTCGCTGGCGAAGCTACTCGCGAGAACACCATGCTCGTCCGCCTCCACGGCCACAAGAGCACGGCGCAAATCCTGCTCCTCGCGGACGGTGGCTCGCATTGCAAGGGTGCAAAGGGCACTCGTTGCACTTCGACTCATTTCAGCACGTGCTTGCGCCTCCACAGCTACGAGAGTAGTACAGCAGATCGCGTGCCGCTCGACACGCTCCGCACGTGCTATGGCGCAGCTCCGCACCAGGCTCTCCTTCTCCGAGAGCGCAATGAGACACATTCCCTGGAAACTCTCCAGCTCCCTTTGTATTTCATTATCGCGATATTCGCGTTCCCGCCTCTGAAGCGGAGCGGCGCAAGTGCACTCTATGGACAAGCTGGCCTCTTCTTCGACGAGGCAAATGAAATCCTGCTGGGCCGTGCGCACCATCTTATTCCTTTCCACCCTTTCCGCGTGCAGCAGGCACTCAAGCGCATGACGTTCAGTGAAGGCACCATGTACTTTCATCATGGCCACCCACATCTCATCCTCTTCCGCGACAATCTGCTGACCGAGGTCTATGGCCTCCTTTTCAGCACGCCGAAGAACCCACATGATGTGGGTATCCAGAGTCTCGGTAACATACATGTGGATGATTTCTTTCCGGCCCTTTGACTCTTCGAGCTGAAGGAGGTGCACCTTGGATACGCTCAGAATGGCGTGCTTCACGTGAACGAACTCACCCATCACAGCACTCCGGCTAGCATTCTCCATTCGGCCCAGCGCGATGAATCCATCGATATAACTGTGGAACAGCTGCTCTCGCGCCACCTGCTGCGACCGCAGCCACGCCACAGATCGCTGGGCGGCTCTTGACAGACTCGTGTACGTCGCATGGAATTCATCACTAATATCCTTTCGCTCGCGTTCTTCCACGGCTTCCAGAGCTTGGCGTCGCGAGAGGTGCGCCATGTCAGCAGAGTATTGGACCTTCCACTCCCGTGCAGCGCACACAGCGAGCTCGAACCGAGTCTCACTCTCGCAGCGGACGACCTCCTCTCGCCATTCCCCTTCGCGGTTACGCAGCGCGCATAGCTCCGCCTCGTAATAGGCGTGAGTGCTCTCCAACAGCGTGGCACTCACGCTTTGCTCAGGTGCTGGGGCATTTATTCGATTCCACAATAACGCACTCTGCCACTTTATGGCTCCGTAGTCCACCAGACTGCGCCGCTCCTCCATCTCAACCTGCTCCAAGTCGGCACGCTGCAGCATCTCAGAACAGGACAATGCTCGCACTGCCGTGCACAAATGCAGCCACTGCGGCAGTAATACGTGCATCATCTCCCGCCGTTCTGTGTCCAGAAGACGTAGCAGCATCGCCTGGTTGTACGATCCACCAGCAGAGATGCGCCACCGATCCTGAAGTTCCTCCCGCATCAGGAGCTCTTCGCAGACGGCCCAGTCACGGACGGCGCGCTCACTCTCTAGAAATCGCAGCTGATCAACCGCGTGCGCTTCTTTCGCGAGAGAGGGTGGAGGGTACGAGCGCACGAGCGTCTCCCGCGCCGTACACTCCGAGAGGAGCAGGGCGTGCACCTGGGCCTGCCCTTTGCGAGTAAACCCCTCCTGGTTCACCAGTCGCTCTCGCTCGCGGTGTTCCTGTGCGGTGAAGATAGATAGCTCCTCGTTCCATTGCAGCACGTACAGCCACGCGGAGAAAATCTTCCCTACCGACCGTGCTTCGTTCGACACAACAACACCGCGCAGCTCCTCCTCCAGGTCGATGAGACTCGCGATCGAACGGGCCTGGCGGATGTGGTTCACCAGCGCTTGATTGCGGTAGCTGAGAGTCACGACGCACTCCTGTCGGGCGGCGCACCGCTCGGCGGCAACTGCATCGTCCGCTTGACTGCGACTGCGCACCTTGGCTTGAATCGATGACATCAGCAGTCTCTTATGCAGCGATGGACGGGCAACTGCGGCTGCTGGGGAGATGGCATGGGGCGTTGTCCCGGTGGGGTGGGCCGCCTCCCACTGCCTGCTTTTTGGCATTAGGGCAAGGTGACTCTGGTACCTTTGAACCCGTTAAATGCGACGCAGTCCTACACCCTGACTCAGGCACAGCCTCCCCTGGCCGCGGCTAGCCCCACGGTTACAGCCGGGAAAGATGCGTTTTGGGTTGACTGTGGTCTGGAAGAGCGCCTCCACCGTCACTGCGGCTACGACGAGTGTTCTCTATGACACCCCCACTACCGCCCACTGCGCCACCGAACCTACTCCCCTAGATTAGCTCGACGCACGCCGGGGAAAACAAAGGGCAGACTATTCAGCAGCTATCACCGTCCATCCCAGGTGGAGTGGCATTGCGCATTGATCTCTTGCCTCTTTGGTAAGTGGGGTGTATGCGCGCGAGCATAGGATGGCATACTGACCCCGGGGCGTTGTGTGCGTGTGTTGAAAGGTGAGTAGGTCGTTGGAACGAGGAGGGGGGAAGAGGAGTAAGCATACCCCATCTCCAGATATTCACTTAGAGCCGACCGACGAAAACTCCCCCTGCTCTCCAGTACACACACGGCAATTCTTCCACAGTTTCTATTTGAAATTCGCCATCTTTTCGAAGTAGACGGTTCGGTAGAGGTCGCATAGTTCTCTCTCCGGTTCTGAAAGTTGCAGACCGTTTCGCTGGCGGGCGTACTCCGCAAAAAAGGCGTTGAACGGAAGCGAAAATTCAGGAACATTGAGCATCCCGTAGCGAGCCGCAGCAACGGAGAGGGCTCTGAAGGGCACCACGTACTCCGCGCAGTCAACAAATCCGCTTAAGCGAAAGTGATACTGCGTGCCTACTCTCAGGGATTCCTCAGTACGCGACCGGCGGGCGGGAGTGGTATTCGGGCCCACCCTGGCAATGCCGCCCGAGATTACTCGAATGGCAAACATGGAGTTACTCAGTCTTCGACTTTCAATGCGGCGCGCAAGTTCCGCGCTGTCGACGATAGTTGCGACGAAACAGCCCCCAGGCCTCAGGGCCCCTGCGATGCCACGCATTAGGGTGTCGATGGACTCCTCACTCTGGCAGCCGTAATGTAGCGCGAACTGGATGGAGACACAATGAAATGCACCGTACGATGGGGACTCTGTCAGCGTACCGAGCAGGAATTCGGAGCTAAAGCAGTTTGCAACGGTAAAGGAGCAGCGGAAGTGTTCCGGGAGCTTCATGGCCTCCTCTCGTCGCTTGGCCTCCCGAATACACTCCGGTGAAATATCGTAACACTCATACCACGTGCAAACTGCTTTGCACCCAGGACTCTCTGCTGCTTTCTTTGCCCCTCCGCGATTGGGTGCCAGGGGACTGCACGCATAGGCCCACTTACCCAAATCCCCGCCGCGGCCACTGCCGAGGTCCAATACTCGAACCGCAATGGCGGAGCCAGTCGTGCTGCTGCTGCCTAGGGGCTCATCGGTGCCCTTGAACTCACGCACACTGTCCATGACATTCTGAATAAGACGCTTCTTCACAAAGTTGTTAAAGTGGCGAAAGGGTGTTTTTTGGCTCTCCAAGTCGCCCTCTCGCTGTTTCGCGATGGCGTCATAAGACTTCTCGACCAGAGTCGCAGCATCTGGCACCGGCGTAGCCATTGCGAGCAATATCCACGCCACGCACCCCTTGTCGAGCCACTGCTGCCACCAAGAATGTTTGCAGGGGAGCGGGATTTCGCGACTACAACACCGACCACGCACAGTTTCCTAGATCGCTATAAGCACGACGAAATCGTATTTGCTTCGCACTCTATGCCCACTAACATTCGTTTCGCCTCAGCAAACCCCCCCCTCTCTTCCTGCTAATGCCGCAGCCCCCCCGCAGTGCCTGGACCAAAGAACACGGCACATGGACTGAAGTACTCCCCAGCCGATACTCAGTCCAATGATAGTGGCACAGTGGTTTGGGAAGTACCTGGGTTACACAGACCAAACAAGCACAGACTCGCACACACACAAAAATACTACTGCGCGGTCACTGAAACAGATCCGCGCACGTGCTCGTATTTGTGCGCGAAGGGGCAGTGGGCTATTGTAGGGGGGCGGAAGCGGAGGGGGGAAAAGGGAAAAGAAAAAGTCTGGCGCTTTAGCACACACGCCGCTGACGACCTCCCAAGTGACTAGCGGGAAAACACAGCTAATCGACTCCCTCCCCGGCTCGGTTTTCCCCGCTTCTCCGCGTCATACCGGAGGGGAAGCTGGGTGAAGATTGGGTGGAAATGGGCTCAGGAAATGTTTCGCATGCCAATCACTGCGACGCCGAGCCAAGCGCTCGTAGTGCTCGCCGCAGGTGGCGCGTCACCATGACGTTCATAGTCGCCAAGCTATTTCCATTGCTGTCTACCACGAGCTCGAAATTGCACATCCGAAGCAACGTGATAGCCTCTGGAACCGTTCCGATCTTCGTCAGAAATGTGCTAGTATTCGTACGGAACATACGCGTCTTGGTCTCCATGGGTTTCAAAGTTATGTTGGATAATATGGTCCGCAGCACGCCGATCGTCAGCGCAGCCGCCTCCTCTCCGTGGGCAGCTTTCATGTCGCGCACCACATTGCAGAAGGCCTCTTCTGTTGGTGAAGGCACAGAGCCACCACTGAATTGAGCGACGAAGTCGGATGACGTCGACCTGTCTCCACTGCTGGAACCTATCAGAGCCTCGAGATTCCACGTGGAGCTCACCCCCGTCGCCGCTGCCGGCGCAGCCGAAACGTCGTCCTTCGCGACGCGGACGTGCTTAAGCACTTCTGCCGCCTCCTCCATTCGCTTCAAAGCGGCCTCTTCCATTTCACTGGTGGCCCGCTGGCGCGCTTCCTCCGCAGTGCTCCCTTGGCGCACGTATTTGTCCACCAGCAACTGGAACCGGATCTTCTGGCGGGCAACGGTGTCTGCCTCACGCTCCCGCTTGAGCTCCGCCAGTTCGCTCTCCTTCCGTGCCTTGTCAATGATGTGCTTGGTTTCCAGAAGCCGCTTCTGATTTTCGATTCGCTTCTTCTCGCTTGTCAGCTGCTCGCGCCGAGCTTTCTCTGCCTCCGTCTCGCGCTTCACCTTGGCCTTCAGCTTGAGCTCCTGCACCTTCGCCTCTCGCTCCGCGTCTGTCAAAACCCGGCGGACTTTGACTACGACTCGCACATCGTCGGCCAGCGGCGTGTCCAGCTCAGGGTGACCCTGGTGCAGACCGATCCACTGCGTTGACGTGCCCTCATCTATGCAGCCCGCAACAATCGACTTCTTGATTGCGTTTTCACTGAACCCCATCATCAATAGGTTATTCATCACCTCCTCCGAGACGGTGAATGTTTCTCCGTGGAAGTCCTCCTCGCTGTCGCCACGAGCGGTGGCAGCCCCATCGCCCCCGTGCTCCTCAGCATTCACAGTGTGGTCCGCGCTGCTTTCGAGTGGGTCTCGCACACGCTCAACCTCTGCTTCCTCAGGGCACGAGGACCCAGGCACTTCGCTGCCAGTCTTCATTGGCAGTGACATTTGGCCACAAGCAGATCAGGTAGTATATATCGACTACAATGTCTGTTCACCGCTGGTTTGGGATTTGCACACCTCTCCGCCTCAGATCAGCGCGAAGCAGAGCAGCGGACTGGCAGATGCCGGGTGATATAGAGCACACGACAGCTGCAGCTGCCCCTCCTTCATCTCCCCCCTCCCCCAAGAGGCAACAGCGCTCGGGTGCCCGTTCGTGGCGTTGGGAAGGGGTTCCGCATGGCGAGGGCGGCACCGAAGCTGCAGCAGAACGCTCAACATGAACCCCACATGGAGGAAAGTCACCAACCGACCCCGTGATCACGTTTTCCCCTCAATCACTTCCCCCACCCCCAGATCTTTCGACACCCGCGAAGTCAACGCGCCGTACCCGCGACACGAACAGCCTAAAAACCAAATACGTCCCGTACATCCTTGTCGCTGTTCCCACCCTTGAGTGGCAGGGGGATTTCTTGGTCGCCAAAAAACGAGGAAGCACCGTTAGGGGCAGGTTGCTGAGCAGGGAAGACCCGAGGGGCTGGTCCGCAGCGCACTGGCTCGACGGTGGTGTGCTCTAACTCCGAAACGTTGTCGATGAGCTGCACAAGAAACTTCCGTGTCCCGGTCCGAACACTCTTGTCGTTTGCTACAAGCAGTGGTGCCAGCAGGGGGATCGACCGCCGAGCCTTGTGCTCCCGCGTAGTATAGGTGGCCAGCGACTGGACCGCCTGCAGAAGACGTGCTACGCGCTCACCGCTGCTTCCGCCATCCCCTGTTGGCTGAAAGCCACCATCAACGCTGCTGGACGTCTCTGCCAAAATCGAGATCAACTGGCGCTCCGCATTGGCCTTGGTTGCCTCGCTTGCGCTAGGAATGAGTAATGCGAAGATTTCCAGGATGACCGTGGTCTGCTGCGAGTACGCCGCCAGTACACCCAGCAGGTGAGGTGTAAGCGTATCCGCTGCGGTGGCGGTGACGGCTGCGGGTGCCTGCAGCTTGCCAGATGTCGTGCTCACGGAGGGCGGCGAACTGCCAGAGTGCGCCGCAGGTCCTGTCGCAAGCTCCCGTAGGGTTTGTTGCACAAAGCTCAGAGCGAGTGGGACCATTGAGTGGTTGCTTGAACACAGCTGAAGCGTAACGGCCTGGAAAGGAAGTAACACCGACACATAGTCAGTTTGGCTCATGAAGTGCGGAAGCAAGCAGTCCCGCTTTTCGAGTATCTGGTGGGCTAAAACAGCCGCTGTCTCCGGGGTCAGCGCCCCTAACGCCTCTCGATGACGGAAGAATGCGCTCAAGCTACGTAGCAGGTCAACGAAGAGAGGGCGAATTTGCACCTCAAAAGCGCGCTGCGAGATGGCCTTCGAGCACAAAAGCAGCAGCGGGAGCACATACCGCTTCATCCCCACTTCGCAGAACTCGCGCTGCATGAGGGGAATGATGATCTTACCGATGACGCTCTCTGATACTTCCGAGGCCTTGAGCT
Source organism: Paratrypanosoma confusum (assembly GCA_002921335.1). Taxonomy (NCBI): domain Eukaryota; phylum Euglenozoa; class Kinetoplastea; order Trypanosomatida; family Trypanosomatidae; genus Paratrypanosoma; species Paratrypanosoma confusum. The sequence continues at coordinate 53,570 of PGOM01000015.1, read as the reverse complement.
TGTCGTGCAGGCACTTCAGGAGCCGGAACTTGGCCGTCGGGTCGAGTGCACTGTACGTACCCAGGGCAGACAGCACCAGCAAGGTGTCGGAGCCCATGACGCTCTCTCGCAGCACGTCAGAAAACGGGGGGCGAGGCACCGAGCCAAGAAGGCTACCTCGAGATTGGCCAAACCACTTTTGTGCTACTAGTTCACCTTCCTGCAGGATTCTGCGGTACACAGTAACTTCTCCCGCTGTGTTTAGAATCGACCGCCGCTCTAGCACTCGTAGGACAACCAGTATGAAGCTGAATACGTCAGTGTCCGGCAGGATTAGCCCACTCCCACTTGACAAGCTAGACGTAGAGCTCTCGAACAGATCTGGGACTGTGGTACCTCCAACTAGGGCCCATGCTGTTGTCTCGGGTTGTCCACGCGCTCGCTCGGCTTCCTCGACCAGCTCGGGGGCGCAATAGTCCAGTAGGGGGGCGGAGGCACTGCGAAAGCCGTTCGGAGCAGCAAAGGTGCCCTTGACATACTGTGCCATATCCACGGAGTGGGCTAGGTCGCCGATTTTCCACTCGTTCGCCGTGAGGAATACCGAATCCGGGCAGAAGTTGCACAGCAGCATGCCCATGCGCTCGTGGAAAAACTGAATGCCCTCGGCGCAGTGCCGGAGCCCCAGCAGCGCCTCCTGCTTGTCCACGCTGTCGGAAGCGCTCAGCATTGAAAGGGTCGTGTGGACTCGCTCCGTTGCGTACCAAATGCGGGAAGACTCTTCCGTTAGCGGACGCACCACGCGGAGCACTGCTGGGTGGCGCGAACGGGTGAGGGCCGCGGCGCTCTGCTTCACCTGCTGCAAAACCGCAAACGCCTCCTTCGCTGAGGAGCACCGTTGTGAGACTTCCGTCACGCTCATGACAAATATGGATACCTCATTCCCTGTTGCGATCTCAACAGCTTCCAGAACACGGAGAAGCCCATGCCGACCTGCCGCAAACGTGTTTCGCTCGCTAACACGAAAGCCCCGCATTGTATCCGCCGACACAGCGTGTCGCACCTTCTCAGCTAGTTGAGAGAGCATGGTCGAGGATACATGATCTAGAGGTACGAGGAGACTCCAACTACGCCGAGCGCGGTGCGGAAAAATGGTGAAGTGGGTATACCTGAGCAAGCCTCGGGGGCTTCCTCTCTCTCTCTCTCTCTCGTACAGTAATACATACGTGTGAGTAATTGTGTGGATGTGGGTGTGTGCGGAGGAGTGAAAATTCTGTCGCTGAGAACAGCTGTACATCAGGAATAAATCGATGCAGCACCGCCTGAGACGGGGAGATAGTCGGTGCAGCACTCCCGGCGACGATGCCACCCTGCGCGCGGAGTGGGCGGTGTGCTGTGGTGCAGCATCCCTCGCTCCCGGCCCCTCCCCAAGTACTGCCACACTCACCCGCAGATACAGAGTGAGAAAGAAGAAAAGAGATAAGACACACCTCTTCCACACGCAGGGGGGCCGCCCAACTGTTGAGATGGCCAACCGTGAAGCTGGCAGGTTGAGTACATCGGCCGGCGCGTGGATCAATTCCACCGAGATGGTAGTGGGGTGCGGTGAGTGACGCCGTGACAAACTGGTGAACGGCTAAATCTGACTGATGCAGCGCTGCAAACCCGCAGCTCCCACACCCTCAGATATGGGAGAGTGAAAAAGGGCGATGCAAAAGTGGGCAGGTTTGAAGTGAAAAGAGAGGGAAGAGAGAGAGAGAGAGAATCCAGAGGGGTGACAATAATAATAGGAACTGTGGGCAACAGCCAAACAGGCATGCGGGTGATGTTGGCACGATGTGGGTGGCGCATGTTCGCAGAAACTATTGGGGCGCGGGTAGGAAGATGATGCGCACTGGGCCGGTGGTGGTGGACTACGAGAGCGGCCCTGCCCCGGGTTCGTGGTTGTTGGGTGGGAGGGTGAGGTGTGATGGAAGTAAGCACGGGCGGGGTGGTCGCCGCTGCGGTTTTTTCGGCGCTCTCTGCCCTCACCGAATTCTTTACGGTGCCACCCCGTGGAACGAGGCAGAAAGGCCTGGGGCGCAACACGCGCGGGCAGTCCCACGGCCAGCAGTCAGTCACCGAGCGGGCGGAAGCCACCTAGCACGTGGCATTCCCGGGAAGAGGTGCGGCTTCACTCATTCCTATCTCCCACTCCGCTGCGGCAGAGATGCGCACCCGGTTTCGCTTCCCTCGCCCACGGCGCCCCTTCGGCGGGGCAGCTGTGGATCTCGCCGGTGGCGCGTTACCAAGGGGTGATGAGGTGCCAGAGAGGGTCCTCGTCGCGGGCGAGCCGCGCGAACTCGTCGGCAGCTTGATAGTCGCCAGGCGTGGCTCACCGCACCTGTTGAATGTGCAGCACCACACCGTGCGTTGCGGACACAGTGTATCGACTGCCTCCATGATGTTCACTCCACCAAAGTAAGACAGCATCGTTCTCAGTACCGCCTGGTGTGCCACGACGAGGGTGCACTTGCGCGTGGTGCTAAGCTCCAGAAGCAGCGGCTCCAGGCGGCGCATAAGGTCAAGGTACGACTCCCCGTTTGGGTACCTGAACGAGACCTTGTTGGACTCTCGGAATTTCTGAATACATGGAAAGTGCTGGCCCACCTCCTCGCTGGTCATATCCTCACAGATTCCAGCGTGGATCTCGTTTAAGGATTTGAGAACCACAAACTGTCCATTCGTCAGCACGCGTGCCGCTGGCTTGGCCGTCCGCCTGGTGCGGCGGAGCTGGCTGCACCACACGGAAAAGCCCTCCTCGCGCTCCCACTCCTCGTTGCGCCCGGAAAAGAGCCACGGGCTACTCACGACGTGGTTGGCGAAGAACTCCCCAATCGCGTAGGCGTCGTCCACCCCCGACGCAGTCAGGTCCGGGTCGCCCCCCAGGCGGTTTTGGAGGTTGTACTGTGATTGTCCATGCCGGGCAAAGAAGATGGGCGGAACGTTCTTAAGCGCCGCGAAGGGATTGAGCTGCCCCACCTCGTCCCGGAAAATGCGGCACAGAAGGCTCAGATTCGCATTCACGATTCCCGTCGCGACGGAGCACACCACGCTTCCTCTACTACGTGTCGCACGGATCGCCTGCTGCGTGAGGTTAACGTCGATGAACGCCTCCAGCTGCTCCGCGCCCTCCCTCCAGTGTTCGCCAAAGCACACCACTCGAATGTTGGCCTCTGGATCCCTGTCACGGATTCGCCGAATAATTTCTGAGATCGCCTCTGGAGTACCCGAGTCGGCCATCAACACGGCAATTGGCGCAGCGAAGTAGCCAACGGGTGGGTTTGAGGCAAAAAAGTTCATCATATTCATGACCGTCTGCTCCATCGCCGAGCGCCACGTTTCCTCGCTCTCCCCACGCAGCAGGAGAGCTTCGCCTCCGTAGACCGCCCGCGTGTGGCCACTGGCGCTGCTGCATGTGCTTGCGGATCCCCCTTTAACAACGGTATACTTCCTGCAGCACTCGCCAATCCACGAGAGGTAGTGTACCAGTCTGTTGCACATGAAATTGGCTGCCACCGCGCACTTTGGTTCCGGACTCACGAGAAACACAACGGGGTGCGACGCGTTCGACCAACGGTATGCCACCACCGACCCCGGCTGATCTTCCTTGCCCCCACTCGGCTCACGTAGCATCAGCGTCGGCACCGACACATCATTAAAGGTGCGCACGCTGCATACACTGCTGAAAGAGGTGAAGTCGATAGCGTTACCCGAAAGAGACTCAATTGTGGCGCGATCGATGCTCGACGACAGCGGGATCATTGCGAGCGTGAAAGTAAGGAAAGAAAGCGTCTGTTGCCCGTGGCGCGCGCGATGCGCTTGGTAGTCCGCCACAACTCTTGAGGAGTACTACGTCTGCTAAAGGTTGCGGCACACCTCTCTACCACCGATCGCCCACGGGCGGTTTGATTTTGTATTGTTAATTATGATTGGCCTATGAGAGGTTGGTGCGCGCACTGTGCTCGGAGGAGAAGTGTGTGAGCCCACTGGAGCACATGCAGGCAAAGGGAGTCAGAATCATGCGCACGACTCGCGTCATCCAGTTCAAAGAAAGAAATCAGTGAAGATTGAAACGTACGTTGCGACCTCGTGGCAGGTGAAGGTCGCGTAGCTAGCCGACCTGAAGTGCACCCTGGGGAAGGGAGGGAGGGAGGAAGCTTTGCAGCGCCCGCGGCGCTAGGAAAGGTGCATGAAGCGGAGCGCACGTGGCTGATAATGGAATCGAGGTGCAGGGGTAGGGGTTGACGCAGGCGATGGCGGTGCGCACGCCCACATGGGGAACGATGTGGAACTCAGACACCTGCCCACGGATTCGCACGGTCTGGCACGCGCTTGGGCGCGAGTCCTTATGCTGGCTAATGATTCACTGAAACTCACGACGATCCATGGCTCCGGCACCAAGGTGGCGCGACTGCGGTTGGACCGCTTGTGGCGGGCGCAGGCCCGCATTCATTCATACTTTGAGCGCCCAGCGAAGCTCATGGAAGACTGCATGAAAAGCTCTACGTAGCTCAGGTGAGTCCCCCGACTCGTCCTTGAAGAGGTGGTAGTCGCTGCGACTGAGGAGGGTCAGCGCGGTGGGGGGCGGCTGACCGGCCATGACGACGCGCCCATCCTTCATCAGCTTCCGCAGCTGGAGCAGCACATTTCCAGCTGCTGCTTCGTGTAGGTGCACGGGAGTGTCCATGTAGATGGTTGTGACCAGCTGCATGACGGACGCCGTGGGAATGCGTGCGAGAGCGGCGGCGATCTGGTCCTCACGGTGCTGCCTGTGGTGAATGTACTCATCAATGCGCGATGCAGCATCCGTCACCACCGGGCCATGGCCCGGGTACAAAATACTCGGCCTGAGCTCCTTCAGCTGTTGAAGAGAGGCCATGAAGTCTGCGTAGCACGCAAATACCGATGACCCCGTCCCAAGAATGCAGTCGCCGGTAAAAATGGCGTTTTCTTCGCGGAGTCGCAGTGACAGGTGATCATCGGTGTGGCCCGGAGTCCGGATCCACTCGACGGTGGCCCCGTCGACACCCACGGCGTCACCTTCGGGCCACGTGTACGGTCCATCCGTCGGGTCCACACCGTCCACGATGGACGGCTGCTTGTAGAAGACCGCCTGTGGAAACTCGGCCCGCACGCTGGGGGCCCCCCCAACGTGGTCGTGGTGCCAGTGGGTCATCAGAACCTTGGAAATGGACACTTGCTCGCCCTTGTCGCTAGAAGCCATCGCCAGCGCCTCGTGGAGCGCACTCATGTATTTTGGATGGCCCTCGCCGGTGTCCACGAGCACACGGTGGGTGCCGGTACCCACGATATATGTGTTTGTTCCGGCGAGCGTCATAGGACCTGGGTTCTGCCCCAGGACGCGAATAACACGCGGTGACAGCCGCGCCACCGAGGAAAGCACGGCAACGTTCCCGCCGCATACAGCCATTTTTGATCCGAGACGCGCGAGGAGCAGGCGCTGGGTTGGGGGGGGGGGGCGTGGAGGGGGCGAAGCTTGTGGTGGCTCCAGAGTGGAAGCGATGCCTCGAGCGTGTTCCCCTCTTCGGCTGTTCGCTGCGATGTGCGTGTTCGTTTGCTCACCATGCGGAGACGGCTGGGCGGGGTGGCGGGAGCGCACATCCCCGCGGCGCAGGGGCACGTAGCCCGTGCAGTGGCCCACTACCACCTGACCTTCTGTGGCACCCGAAGCCGCCAGAGCGCCCCTTCCCCCCTCTCGAGCCGACTTCTCTGGAAATCACGGGGAGATAATGGGGTTGGATGTAGTCAGCGTCGACACGAAGAATCCACGGAGGTGGAATTATGGGGCTGCGTGACTGCGCCACATGATCGCCTTTACTGGATGCCATCTTCCTCTTTCATCTTCTGGATGATCTCCCTCTGCTGCCGCAGTAGTTCCGCTTGCACGGTTGGCCCGGGCGGCTTCAGCGACCGTCCAGTGAATGAGCGCTGGTCGATTTGCTTCGTTCTCCGCAACACGTAGCGTGGACCGAACTTGACCAGAACTGTGAGGACGAGCATGCCCACCGTACCCCAAGAAGCCTCGAGCAGGCTGGAACGGGCCGCCGTGGCAGGTGACTGTAGGACGCCTTCTGCCACAAGGCGAAACGCCATCCTGTGATGGCAGCGCTCTGCCGGCTCCGCCAGTGACGCGCTCCCTGCTGGGCCCATGACCAGGTGGATGAACAGCAGCGCCCCACTGCCTCTGCTTGGCGAGGACGTACCGTTGTGCCATAGGTGGTATGACAGTGAGTGAAGCACGTACGGCATCGGCATGCACCGGTTCCTTCCCTGCACCTGTACTGGAAACGCGACCGGTGGGCTGAATGCCGCGGAGCCGATCCACGTCCCGCCGTTCGGCTCAGAAGCCCCAGTGGGAGGGTCCACACGCCGAGGCCGAGGCAGCACCACACGTAGCGTGGCGAGGCCCTCCTCTAGGTCCGCTTTGCACCCGCCCACCTCCAGCACAACGCCACCTGTCTCGTCCGCAGTGGACTGCACGGCCATCGTGAAGCTTGAGTTGTACCACAGCGCACTACTTTCGTGCCGACATGGTTCCGCGACGCTCCTTGACGATGACGCCGCGGGTGGCACCGATCCGTGGGCCGAGGCAACACCACTATGCGCCGCAAAAAGGTGCTGTTGCTCAGCGTCGCTGCTCGTCGCGCTGTTTGAAACGCGAACGCCAAGCACCACTCTCAGCGCTCGAGACCCGACACTGAAGACGTCAATCAGCCACTCGACACAGCGAAGCAGCCACGACGACCGCACCCACTCCATCACACGGAGGGTCGTGCTCCTCTCTGGGAATTCTACCTGCACCTCGGAGCGCGATACGCGCAGGCGCTTTGGCGCGGGAAGTGCCCCACGCGCGGCAGTGCTCTCTCCTCGTTGCGCACTGCTGTGACGAGTCCCTACAAAGCCGCCACGGGAAGGTGCGAGCAGCTCCCATTCCCCATCGAGGTCAGGCACACGCAGCTCTGGAGTAGCACTTGGCACAGCTACCGCGCTTGCGGGGAAATCAATCCATGCCGCTGCCACCGAAAACACTAGCAGGACCCGAAACAATCGGTGGATCGGCATGATGCGCGGCAGTACTCGTGTTTGCCCTCAACGGTGCGCTGTGACGACGCTACAGCTAGCCTTCCCGAAGTCCACTTTGGTTTCACAGGTTGGAATAATCGCATGCGTGTTTGCATGCGGGCGTGCACAAGAAAGGTTCATCTTTTCGCGTGAAGGAGCCCCAGAGGAGGCAGTCAAAGGAGCGCACGTTGCTTCAGGCAACAAATCCCACCCGCACGCCCTGTACAGCTGGAGGAATCTCCAGCAGCCTAGCAAATCCTCACACTTGCGCGATGCACCGAAGTCACTCGCTGTATCGAGCGCAACGTTGAATGGGAGGTGCGCTCAGATGGGTCTGGTGGGTGCGGGCTGGCACGTGGAATGGGGTTGAGGGCTGTACGTGCTCGAGCTGCAGGTGATTGGGGGCCAGAGGGGGGTGGGGGAGGAGCAGGTACGTAGTTTGGTAGGAAGGTACCTGTGCGGGCACAGGAGGAGTAGCCGTAGTAGTCGTAGTCGCAGTAACAGTAACCGTGGCAGTGGTAGGTGCGTGACACGGTAAGCACCCCCACCCTACTCGACTCAGCACTGCCCCCCCCCCTGCCACTACTTCTGCACAAGGAAGGTGCTCTTCGCGAAAATCATCCAGAACTTGTTTCCCGTTCCGTCGGCCTCAGGCACAGCGAACACCTTCGCCAAGAGGCGGATATTGGCCTCCAGGCGCATCTGTCGCATGAGCTCTTTCCACTTGGCAATCTCGGCATCGCCCGTCGAGGCAGGGAAGAAGCTGCTATACGGAAAGCCGCTCTCTCCAGGGGCCGGGAACGACTCGTTCGCAAGGTTTAGCAACGCCGCCAGCGCTGCGTCTCGCTTCTTCCCCACAACCGCCTTGAGGCATTGGTTGAGGTACATGGTCAGGTATAGGATGGTTCTGTCACCACACCCTTTGATTGCGAAAGTGCGAAACAGCATGTTCGGCTTGAAATAGTACAGCGCCTCGTCGATAATGTCCTCGTCGTCCGCAGCCGTGCCGTCCTGCCCCTCCCCACGCGCCGCCACTTCCATGCGCGGCGCTGGGCCGCTCGACGATGCAGTGCTCGAGTACTTGATCGGGTACACACCGCACCCTAGGAGCGACTGCTCCTCGTACCCATTCCACACGCTGTGATACCCCATGACGGGGATGTGATGTAACGGGTCGCGAGGAACGTTGGGTGCTTGGGCGATTCGTGTGGGGGTCTACGCTTCTTCACGAAGGGGTGGCCGTGTGGGTTGCCAGGGTAGAGGTGAGACCACATGACGGTGCCGGTGGCGCGCACGGTGAGACGAGCAGCGGCGGCCTCCACGAGACCGCCCGCGTCGGCAG